>PVIW01004459.1:0-131868 GCA_004026585.1 Noctilio leporinus | reverse complement strand
CAGTATGGGGTTTCCTTAAAAAACTAAAAATGGAACTGCCTTTTGATCCAGCAATTCCACTACTTGGACTATACCCAAAGAATCCTGAAACACCAATTCATAAGAACCTATGCACACCTATGTTCATAGCGGCACTATTTACAATAGCCAAGTGCTGGAAACAGCCTAAGTGCCCATCAGTGGATGACTGGATCAAAAACTTTGGTACATTAACACAATGGAATTCTATATAGCAGAAAGAAAGAAGGAACTTGTACCTTTTGCAACAACATGGATGCAACTGGAGAGTATTATGCTTAGTGAAATAAGCCAGTCAGTGAAGGACAAATATCTTATGATCTCACCCATTACGGGACAATAGTGAGCAGAACTAACAACAAGCAATACAGAACCAAGTATATGAATACAAGGAATAGGCCCTCAGTGGTCAGGTGGAAAGGGGTTGGGGGAGGGGGGAGGCAGAGGCAAAGAAGGGGATCAGCTTAGACAAGAACCTAGTATAAAGGAACCATGGACATGGACAACAGGTGGGATTGACTTTGGGGGGAATGGGTGGGTGGGGAGGGGGACAGAGGGGAGCAAAATGGGGATGGATGTAATACAACAACAATAAAATTTAAAATAAAAAACAGGAAAAAATCCCAATTAAACAATCCAACTTCACACCTAAAGGAACTAGAGAAAGAAAACAAAACCAGAAGGAAATAGTTAACGAAAGAGAAGGAATAATGTAGGAGTTAAAGAAACATTAGAGCCCTGGTTGGTGTGGCTCAGTTGGTTGGATTGTCACACTGCAGCCAAAAGACTGCAGGTTTTCGATTCCCAGTCAGAGCACATACCTAGGTTGTGGGCCCCATCCCCAGTTTGGGCAAATATGGGAGACAATCAATTGATGCTTCTCTCTTGCATTGATGATTCTGAATGTCTTGTTTCCTCTCTAAAAGTAATAAAAAAATATGTCCTCAGGTAAGGATAAAAGGAAGGAAGGAAGGAAACATTGAAACATAATATTAACTGAGAGCTGGTTCTTTGAAAAGACAAATAGCCCTGGCTGGTGGCACAGTGGATAAGACGTTGACCTGTGAGCCTAAAGGTCGGTTGCTGGTTCAATTCCCAGCCAGGGCACATAACAAGGTCTCCAGCCAGGTCTGTAGCTGGAGGTAGGTGAAAGGCAACCACACATTGATGTCTCTCTCTCTCTCTCTCTCCCCCTTCCTCTCTAAAAATAATAAATCTAAAAAAAAAAAACTGACAAACCTTCAGCCAAACTCATCAATAAAAAAAAGCTGAAATCATAATTGAAAGAAGTTGCAATGGATGCTACCTAAATATTTTAAAGCATTTTTTAAAAAGATTTAATTTATTATTTTTAGAGAGAGGGGAGGGAGAAAGGCAGAGAGGGAAAGAGATATCAATGTATGGTTGCCTTTCACCTGCCTCCAGCTATAGACTTGGCTGGAGACCTGGCTTGCAACCTCGTTATGTGCCCTGGCTGGGAATCAAACCAGCGAACTTTGGGTTTGTAGGCTTACACCTTATCCACTATGCCACCAGCCAGGGCTTTAAAGCTTTTTTTTTTTTTTTTTATTTTATTTTAGAGAGACGAGAAGGGAGAGAGGGAGAGAGACATCAATGTATGGTTGCCTTTTTCACCTGTCTCCAGCTATGCACCTGGCTGGAGACCTGGCTTGGAACCTGATTGCTGAGGAATTGACCAACAACCTTTGGGTTCAAAAGCCAGCGCCTTACCCATTGTGTCACCAGATAAATATTTTTAAAAAAAGAATGCAACAAACAATTATATGACAATAAATGCAATGTTCTACAAGAAATGAGTAACCTTCTAGAAGTATATAAACATCCAAGACTGATCCAGGATGAAATGTAATGGAAGAGGAAGAAACACTACCCAACTCATTTTACAAAGCCAGCATTATCTTGATACCAAAACCAGAAAAACTGTAAGAAAAGACCATTGTAAGGTCAACATCTTTAATGAACATAGATGCAAAAGTTCTCTCAACAAAACTATTATTAAACTAGATTCAACAATACATTAAGAAAGATTATACACAGTGACTGAGTAGGATTTATCCTAGAGTTGCAAAAATGGATTAATATCCCTAAATCAATCAATGCATTACATCAAAAAATAAATAAAAACCATATGATCTTTCAGCAAATGCAGAAAAAGCATTTAATAAAATTTAACATTCTCTTATGATAAAAATCTCACAACAAAGGGAATAAATATATCAAGCAACATATCCAACAGAATGCTATATATTGAATATGACAAACCCACACCTAATACTATACTACATTCAATGGTGAAAAGCTGAAAGTTTCTCCTCTAAGATTAGGAACCAGTCAAGGATGCACACTATCACAGTTTTTATTCAACATAGTATTGAAAGTCTAAGCCACAGCAAACAAACAACAAAAAGAAATCCAAGCCAAAAAAGAAAGTAAAACTCACTATTTGCAGTGAACAAGATACTACATATAGAAACCCCTAAATATTCTACAAAACAAAAACAACTGTGAAAACTAATAAATGAATTCAATTAAGTTGCAAGATACAGAAACAATACACAGGAATTTTGTTTCTACACACCAATATCAAACAATCAGAAGGATAAACTTAAAAAACAATCTTATTTACAATTGCACACACACAAAAATAATAAAAAACTTCCCTCTTAAGGGAATGAAAACAGTAAGACGTTGCTGAGTGCCCCAGGCTGGTTGCGGTAACAGATAGCCTCCTGAGTTTACAGTGTGGCATCTCCTACCAGGCTCCAGGACCAGAAGAAGTAGCTACCAAACCACAAATATCTTTGTAGCTCCTTCCAGGTAGCCCTAAGAGCAGTCACAGGCAGCAATTGACTTTGGCCTGCACAAGTAGCCAGAGACCCTTCCTAGAGGCCCCAGAACCAACACACCTAGTGTGTGGCTTCAGACCACAACAGAACACTACCTGGTTGGCTCCAAAAGGGAAGCACCCAAAGGGTGGTCTCAGCAGACACCAGGATCCACTGGTGAGGGACAAGTCCTGCTTCATGGGTCAGCCCCTGTAGAGCAGCTCATAAGCTGTTGCCATGGCCAATCCTCACAGCTAGTCAGCATGAGGGTCAATGTGACCCACTGACGTATCAGTAGCAATCAAAGCTTACCAACAACTGCAGTGTGCACAGCACATACAAATGACACTCTGGGAGCACCTGGCTCAGGCAATTGGAAAAGCATGTGCCACTGGACCCCACAAGTCACCTCTTATATAAGGCCACCCTACTAAGACTGGGAGATGTAACAGATCTATGTAATATATAAAAGTAAAAACAGAGAGGAAGATAAAATAAAGGAAAAAGAAACATTTCCCAAATAAAGAACAGGAAAAAACTACAGAAAAGAGATTTAAACAAAATGGAGGCATGCATTGTATCAGACACAGAACTCAAAACATTGGTTATAAAATGCTCAAGGAACATAGTGATAACTTCAATAAATACATAGAAGCACAAAAATAAAACACAACAACCATTAAAAAGAACCAGTCAGAAGTGAAGAACACACTAGAAAGAATAAACAGCTTATTTGATAAAGCAGATGATCAAATCAGAGATTTTGAAATCAAGGTAGCAGAAAATACCCAATTAGAATAGCAAAATGAAGAAAGCATTTTTAAAAATGAGGACATTTTAAGGGACCTCTGGGACTACATAAAGCATAATAATATTAGCACCAAAGAAGAGGGACAGTAAGAGATTGAGAACCTATTTGAAAAAATGATAGAAACTTCCCTAACCAAATGAAGAAAACAAGAAGCATAGACTCCTAAACAAGATGAACCCAAAGAGGCTCAAACCAACATACATCATAATTAAAATGCTAAGAGTTAAAGACAAAGAGATTCTCCTAAGTGCAGCAAGAGAAAAGGCATTTAGCCACAAAGGAGTTACCTACAAGACTGTCAGCTGAATTTTCAGCAGAAACTGGGCAGGTCAGAAAAAACAGGCATGAAATATTTAAAAGTAATAAAAAGTAAGGATGTACAACTAAGACTACTCTACTCACCAAAGCTATAATTTAAAATGGAAGGAGAGGCCCTGGCTGGTTGGCTCAGTGGATAAGGTGCTGGCCTGTGAACCCAAACACTGCTGGTTCAATTCCCAGCCAGGGCACATAACCAGGTTGCAAGCCAGGTCTCTGGCCAGGTTCATAGCTGGAGGCAGGTGAAAGGCAACCATACATTGATGTCTCTCTCCTTCTCTCCCTTCCCTTCTCTCTGAAAATATTAAATGAAATCTTTCATAAATAAATAAATAAATAAAACTGAAGGAAAGAAAGAGCTGCCCGGACAGAAAGTTAAAGTTTATCAACAGTATACCAGTATTTTAGGAAATGTTAAAGGGATTTCTTTGGGAAGAGGGCGGGGGTTGGGGTGGGGACCAAACAAAAATATGAATAATAAACTGTCAATAATTATGTACCCATCAAAAATCACTTTAAATGTGAATAAATACTCCAATCAAAAGACATAATAGGGTACCGAATGGATAAGAAAATAAGACACCCAGCCCTGGCTGGTGTGGCTTAGTGGACTTAGTGCTGGCCTGAGAACCAAAGGGTTCTTGGTTTGATTCCCAGTCAGGGCACATGCCTGGGTTGCAGGCCAGGTCCCTCATTGGGGGTATACGAGAGACAACCATACATTGATGTTTCTCTCCCTTTCTCCCTCTTCCCCTCACTTTAAAAATAAGTAAAATCTCCCTGGCTGGTAGCACAGTGGTTAAGGTGTCGGCCTGCGAACTCAAAGGTCGCAGGTTCGATTCCCCAGCCAGGGCACATAACCAGGTTGCAAGCTAGGTCTCCAGTCAGGTCTGGGGCTGGAGGCAGGTGAAACGCAACCATACATCCATGTCTCTCTCCCTCTCTGCCTCTCTCCCTTCCCCTCTTTCTAAAAATAATGAAATAAAATCTTTAAAAAAAATAAATAAGTAAAATCTTTAAAAACAAGAAAGAAATCAAGACCTGTACATATGCTGTCTACAAGAGATGACTTCAAATCAAAAGTCACACACAAACTTAAAAGTTAATGGATAAAATATTTCATGCAATGCACATGGACAACAGGTGGGATTGACTTTGGGGGGAATGGGTGGGTGGGTGGGGGGACAGAGGGGAGCAAAAAGGGGATGCATGTAATACAACAACAATAAAATTTAAAAAAAAAATATTTCATGCAAATGAAAATGAAGAAAAGGCTAGGGTAGCCATCCTTATATCAGACAAAAAGAGACTTTAAAATAAAACCTATAATAAAAGACAAAAAAAGAACATGACAATGATAAAGGGATGTAACCAACAAAAATATATAAGCTTTGTCAACATTTATACACCCAGTATACACCCAAACATAAAAGGAGAGATGGACAGTAAGTACAGTCATGGCTGAGGACTTTTAACACCCCAATGACATCAATGACTAGATCTTCCAGACAGAAAATCAAAAAGAAAACAGCAGCCTTAAATGGTACATTAGAGAAGATTAGGATTTAGTTGATATTTTCAAAGCATTTCATCTCAAAGCACAATATACTATCTTTTCAAGTGCACATGGAATATTTTCTAATATAAACTACATGTTAGGGCACAAAACAAGTCTCAAATTTAAGAAGACTTTAATCATAACAAGCATCTTCTCCAACCACATGGTATGAAACTGGAAATCAATGAAAAGAAAAACACAAACACATAAAGGCAAAATAACATGCTACTAAACAATGAATGGGTTAACAATGAAGATCACGGAAGAAATCAAAAGCTACCTTGAGACAAATACAAATGAAAATGCAAAAACCCAAAATCAGAAACACAGTGAAAGCAGTCTTAAGAGGGAAATCCTTTGTAATACATGCCTACCTTAAGAAAAACGAAAAATGTCAAATAAACAACCTAACTTTACACCTAAAAGAACTGGAAAAACAACAACAAACAAAACCCAAAGTGAGTAAAAGGAAGGAATAATAAAGATTTAAACAGAAATAAACAAAATAGTCTTAAGGAGCAATACAAAAGATAAATGAAACTAAGACCTGATTTTTTCAAAAAATATATAAAATTGATATACCTTTCACCAGACTTGTGAGAGTGCACATGCACACCAGGGAGAGAACCCAAATAAATAAAATCAGAAATGAAAGAGAGTGACAACTGACCACAGAAATACTAAGGATTATAAGAATACACTGCAGATAATAATATGCCACAAAATTAAGACAATCTGAAAGAAATTAATAAATTCATAGAAATATACACTATTCTAAGACTAAATCAAAAAAGAAACAAAATCTGAACAGACCAATTACTACCAATAAAATCAAAACAGTAATCTAGAGAGTCTCAACAAGCAAATATCCTAGACCAGATGGCTTCACAGGTGACTTTTATCAAACAAAGAATTAACACATATATTCAAATTATTCCAAAAAAATCAAGAGGAGGGAAGGCTCCTAAACTCAATTTTTCATGAGGCCACAATCACCCTGAATCCAAATTAAGGCAACGACATGACAAAAAAGTAAAATTATAGGCCAATGTCCTTGAGGGACATAGATGCAAAATATTAGCAAACTGCATTCAGCAAAATATTAAAAATATCATACATGACAAGTGGAATTTATTCTTGGGACAAAAGTATCCGAAAACCAGTTAGTGTGATATAACACATAAACAAAATCATGTGATTTCATTAGACGTGGAAAAAGCATTTGACAAAAATCTAGCATTTATTTATGATAAAAACCCTCAGCAGAGTGGGAACATTGGCATGAACAAGCATAAAGGTAACAGAACGTAAAATGCTATCAATTATAGCTACTCTAACCTGTTGATCAGTTATGTTTTACCACCAGGTACCACCCATCGTCTCCTTAAGAGACCGTGCCCATTAAGGTTCCATAATGACTGGCCTATTTACCATAAGCCCTTGCTTGACTAGCTACGCATGTTGGCAAAATGTACTAAAAGCAAAAATATTTCTAATTGAAACAAATTTCTGCATTAGTTTTTTTTTCTTCAATGGAAAAGTCAGAGATCTGGAAGATTAATGTTTAATGATGATCTAGCCCCACTACCAGAAAGTAAAGTCAGGTTAATGCAAACAAAGTTTTACCCTTGCTCCTTCAACACATCTGAACTACCTCCTCACCTTCCCTGGATAATGGGCCAGAGAAGGAAGAGTGTAACTAAAAATATCAACAGAGTTTTGCTGACAGGGCAAAATGTAAAATGGCCCCTTCCCTATCATATGGCTATCTTGTCTTCTCCAAAGAGGATGTAAATTATTATACTTGAAAAACTAGACCATTACAGTCAATAACATTAACAATTACATGTGATGCCATCTGGGTACTGGAAATATCTGGGGGAACACTTGTAAAGTACATGATAGTCTAACCACTATGCTGTACAACCGAAACTAATACAAAAATAATACTGAATATAAACTGTACTTGAAAATAAAATCACAAAAAGAAAACCTAGGCTATTACATTTACTTTTCTTTCAAAATCCCATAGGAAATAAAAGATTAATAAGGTAGTGACAAGAAGAAATGCTAACAGGTAATTAAGATAGGCATTCTCTTTGCAATCCTCTGGCCTTTTCATAATCCAGTCCATTTCCATTTTCCCACTTGCTTTCTTCTTCTTTTTTAATATTTTATTTATTTTTAGAGAGAGAGGGAGGAAGGGAGGAGAAAGACAGAAACACTTATCAGGTGCCTCTTGCTGCCCCCAACCTGGGACCTGGCCTGCAACCCAGGCATGTCCCCTGACCAGGCATCAAACTAGCAACCTTTTGGCTTGCATGAACACACTCGACCCACTGAGCCACATCAATCAGGGTCCCACTTCTTCCTTTCCACATATCCTACTTACATTAGTCTCAACTTTCAATTTTATGGTCCTCAAACTCACTTTAAAAATAAACTGAAATTCTTACGTCCTACCTTGCTTCTGGGCTTCCACAACATTAAAAGTGTCATGATCAGTAATTATTCCAAATTGCTAAATCCAGTAGTCAATTCTCAGCCCGCATCTTCCTTGCCCTGTCAGCCCTTCAACACAGGTATCATCACTCCCTTTTCCTTAAAATGCTTTCTCCAGCTGGTTTCTAGGACACAAACTTTTGGTTTTCTCCCTTTTAGTCAGTCTCTTTTGCTGGTTCCTCCTTACCTCCTTGACCCCTAAACACAGAATGCTTTGGGAATGAATTATCTATCGTCATTCCTTTATCACCCACTCTTATAACTATAAATACCATTTATACATTGCTGACTACCAAATTTATATTTTTATAGATTCCTGGTCTTCTCACTTAAACTCCAGATTAGTTTTTTAAATATCTACTAGATATCCCCACTTGTATTTCTAATTGTATCCCAAATGTAACATTTCTAAGACCACTAATCTTCCCCAAACCAGCTCCTGCAACCTTCCCTATCTCAGTAAATGATATCATTCTTCCACTTGGTCAGACAAAAAATACAAGTCATTTTTATTATCTGTTTATTTCACATTCTATATCCAATTTCTCAGCAAATAAATACCAAGGCTCTCTTTTCAAAATATTAAACTGGGTGCACATGATAAATGGGCAAAATTTTAGTAAAATAAACAACATGCCACAAAAGTGTTATATTTTGAAATAAACTTATTCTTTATGTAAATACATAAACAGTCATTATTTTTTTAATTGTTAAAAAAAAGTCTCCAGTTGTTGCAGTAATAGACTCAATTTGACTTGGGAATCAACAGCACGCTTTCATGAACTTTTCTTTATCCATGGACATCCTCAGGTTTTCGGTCTTAGCTTTAACAGCCTCTTTATTGGAATGAGGTTGTTAATTAACTTCTCTCTCACAACTGCGTAACAGACTAAAGGATTTGCATCTGGTGAACTAGGCAGTCAGCTTTCCTTTGACCAGAATTCAGGAATATTGACACTGAGAAATTCTGGCACCTTTTTGGTGTTATGTGCAGGACACATAACACCATGTTATGTTCCAACATCTTGTTGGAACATGAAATGACATCCATTTGGAATTTGCTTCATCCATGATACAACTCCTTCTCTCAAAACATCAAGGTAAAACATCAGCAATCACCTTCAAGGCTTCTGGAAACAAATGCAGGGTCATGGTATGTCCTTCATTGCTGACAACACCTAACACCATGACTACAGCAGGAAATTTTGTGTTCAGGACAATTGGGACTTCATTAAGATTCTCACAGAGCCATCTGCTGTTTCTTCTGTTGAATATTTGATCCTTCTGAGAATTCTTTGCATGGGCAAAGAAAGTCAGAGGGTTTTTTTTCTTTGGGATTTTTCACTGGTGTTAACAGTTTCCTTGCTTTCTCAAAGTGCCTTTCCTTTGTCTGCTGTGTCATAATCTGGCCCCTTCTAAGATATCTGATATCTTCAATAATTTTGCTAACCATTGCATTTGACATCTGCAGTTCTCTTGCTATGGAGCACACTGACTTTACTGGATCTTCATTGATGATCTCCTGGATTCTGTGTACAATACCTGGACTTGCGCGATCCTGCGTACCTTATGCATTTTCCTTGTTGGTGGCGCAACATCAGGATCAGCATCATACACCACCTTCACGCTATAAAGTGTACTTAAAAGGGATGTTATTGAAGTCTGCCATTTCCTTAGCAGTTGGCCCTGCCTGCAGTCCAGAAATTATGGTTGGTCTAACATCATATTCCTTCAACATGATAGTTGCTCTCAGAATTTAATACTTTATATCTGAAACAATTACGTTAAATCATAACCTTAGAAACATGGTTTTTCAAAATTAATAACAAGAACATGAAATGAGATGCAAAGTTACTGCCAATTTATCACAGGTGTCCTGTATATCTGGAACCCAAAAACGCTACACTCCACATTATCTCTAACTCAGCAATACTGAGTTACTGCAATTAGCCTTAAAGATCTCCCTGTGCCTTCTGCCTTTGTATCCCTCATATGTTCTTCTCAAAGTTTCAGAGTTATCCTTTTAAAACATAAACCATTTCATATCACTCCTCTGCCAATCTGCTAATCTTCCAAAACACAGATTTGGGTTAGGGGAAGACAAAAAGCCAATCAGATTATTAACTATATGCAAAGGAGGGTAGAGGGCAGAGACTATTTCTTAAACAGAGATTACAGGATCTTCTAAAGTCCATAGACAACAGAAAATAAAATGGGCTTTTAAACAGTATTTCAGTGTTCAAGTAAAACACGAAAGTGTAAAAAGGCCAAGATGAGGCTAGAATACATAGATAGCAACAGGAGACAAAGCCTATGCCACAAAGACCTTATGTTTCTTTCTCTTTTAGATATGTGGGCATTTGTTTAATTTTTGTTAAAATAATAAATCACTGAATTGTAACTTGATTCTAATTCCTTCCAACAACCTGCCTAGCGTTTGTTTCTTCTTCAGTGGGCCAAGAACAGCAAGATTTCTAGAAATACTATATTTGTAGGTTTTCCATTTCCTAATTTATCAATTCTGTAAATCAAATAAAAGTTTTTCAACTTTATATCAATGGTCATTATCAGAATTTCTTATACTTTATCAGTACAGGGTACTTTGTAACTGTATATTTAGCAGAGCTTGGACAAAACTGAAATACTTTTTAAAATGCATCTGGCTCAGTCATTAGCTGATATTATTTTATACTGTATGGCGTGTTAAAGGGACTGTAATATGTTTAAAAAATATTTTACACTTTGACAGTACTTTGTTTCCAAAGTACTTTAATATTTGATTCCATAACAATCTTAATTTGTTAGCAGAAAAAAAGGTAATCTACATACATATTATATTTAATAAAGAACCTAAAGCCTGCAGGAAGTTAAGTCACTTGCTCAAGGAGATGAAGCTAAAAAGGGATCACAACTGGGAGACTGGGTTTTCTGAGTTTTATGTCTCATTATTCCCATATAGCCTTTAGTGAAGGCTGTACAACATTTTCTGTTCTTTGATAAGTTATTAAATATTAGCCCTTCAGAAAACATTACAACATTTTAACATTATTGGCACAACATAAATCTAACTGAAAACATCATCCCACCCCTCTCTACCCTGACCTTGTTGCCTTATAAGTAGTAATAGTGATCAAAATTTCTCAGATGATTTGATATACTTTTGAGCTCTTAAAAACACATTAAACGTACAGTATTTCTATAAACTAACTCTAGCAAGCTAACTGTGACTTTATATGCTGAACCCAACAGGGAAGAAAAGGGCTTAGTTAGGCATTTTGCCCAGATGGCTCCAATTTACAACTAAAAGTTTTAAATATTTAAGAAATTCTAGATAAATGAATTTACAGACAATTTCGTAAGATACAAAATCATCATTCTCCATAGGTCACAGTGCTCTACAGGCCATAAATATAGCTAATGATTTTTCTCTTTCATTTTTAGGTCTCTAGCATAAAGCAAAAAGGACAGGCAGAACCATGAAAGGATACAAAACACAGAGCAAAGAGGAGGAAAACAGCAGAGTACTAAAGGGCGGTGTGCATTTTGTCTTGTAAAAGCAAACAACTTAATTTTCCAAGAGTCAAAAGAGTACAGAAAATGTGAGCAATGGAAAACTGAGCTTGCAGGGTTCACTGATAGTAATTTTCTACTATCATTTCCTTTATTTCATTTTTTTTTTTTCATTCTAGATATATAAACAATTGATCCTAAAGAAAAGGTAAGCCACAGAGGAGAGTAAAAAGGGGATGGATGTAATACAACAACAATAAAATTAAATTAAAAAAAAAAAAAAGAGGTAAGCCAACTCATTCTAAATTCCTGGGGGTTCCTCAGTTTATTCAGTGAAATCTGGTATGGGGTCAGCCATACAATACCTAATGTAAAAATGTAAAGAGTAGTAAATAATACTTAAATTTTATTGTGTTAGGTATTATAGTAAAAAAAAAAAAAAAAATCACTTACAAATTCACAATACCCCCTTCCCCCACTTTTATTTTAAAGAGGGAGGTGAAGGGAGGGAGAAAGAGAGGGTGAAAAATAGCAATCAGTTGCCTTTGGTACTGACCCCGAGACCAGGGACTGAACCTGTAACCTAGGCATGTGCCCGGACCAGGAACTGAATGTAAGACCTTTCGGTCTGCAGGACAATGCCCAACCAACTGAGCTACACCAGTTCAGGGGCAAGGGGATCCTCCCCCCAAAATTTTAAAATTATTAATTTCAAAAAAGAACAAATCTGAATCATGAAGACTCCAGGTAAAAATTAATTACCTTTGGCTACTACAGGCAATTATTTAAAACTTGTAGAAAGGCACTAGTAAAATATTTATCATCATTTCCTCTATAAATTCAACATCTGAAAAATTAAACTGATTTTATACCTATCTTAAGGATTTTTATGCTCTCAGATATTCACACCTTACCTGTTTTTCTTTATCAAGACTTTTGACTTGCAAATTACAGTATAAACAATTAAGATACTTTCAAGCCCTTAAGTCTATTAAATGCTCCTAGCACTGTGTGGATTCTTCTTTAGTTGAATTTTAAAACTAAAAAAATACATACAATTATTTCTATAATAATGCATATATCCCTTCTGTTTTGAATCTCTTTAAGGCTAGAGCAGAAGAAATTAAGATATACACACTTTTACAAATATCAGTTTTTAAATTTATCCAAAGTTCCTTGATTTTTCCCAAATTCCTGTGGGAAATACTTTATTTTCACCATACTTGTGCTGTAACAAAAGTTTCAATGTATGATTTAGTCAGATTTAAAACTTGAAAGTTCAACTGTTATATAAATCAAATACATAACTAACCATGAAATTAATGCAGAGAATCTGGGAACGGAGAGTTTGGCAACAGGAGCAACAAGCAAGGAATAATTAGGTGTGTTTCAGAAACTCAAGTCATGAGTGGGAACACGGCTGGAGATGAGTTCAGGGACGCAAGGCAAGAAGTAAATCAGTTTAATCTGTTATAGCTCTCAGAGACTAGGAACCTTTCTGATTTTTTATATCTTTTGGTGCAGGGATTATATTCTATTAACTACCATCCTTTTCTAGGCCGGCAAAAAGAGGAGTAAGAAAAAAAAATTTAAGTCTGTTACAATTAGTATCCAAGAATTTAATTGTAACTTGTAAATATTATGTATGTTTAAAATCACTTTGTTAATTTTAAACCATTTACCTATGGTGGCATAGGTAAACAAGGCTTGCCTCTTCCCAGCCACATCAAAATGACAACTAAAATATAGAACCACCATCAAAATCTTCCTTCTCCATCACCCATGTCTCAGTGAATGGTAAGTACAGTGCTCCCATCCACCTTGCTGCCGTAGAAACCTGAGGGTCATTCTTAACTCAAACCCCTCCCACGCCCCCATATATCTAGTCAGTCACCAAGCCCTGATCATACTACCCTGTTATTTCCAAAATTCTTCCACTTCTCTGTCAACGAATTACTACTTCCCTTGACTACTAATCATTTATAGTCTGCATTATTGAAAAGGCTTTCTTTCTTAACTGATCTCTATGGCCCTAGTGTTAGTTTCTCCAGTCTTTTCTGGCTCTACTGTGAAGAATGTTTGTGTTTTCTAAAAAGGAAATCTGATTAGGAGCCTTTAATGTCCCAGCCCCCTCCTGCTCCCAATATGAAGTCCAAACTCTTTAATGTGAAATAGAAAGCCCTGCATGACTTGCTTTATTTCACTCTCTTGGCTCATCTCTTTTCATTCATCTTCTTGCATTCTATGCTCCCTGCATACTGAATTACTTTTGAGATCCTAGGCAGCAGGAGTCCCCAATCTTTTTGGCAGCAGGCACCTGTTTCGTGGAAGACAATTTTTCCATGGTCTGGGGTAGCAGGGGAGCTCAGGGATGGTTTGGGGATGATTAAGCACATTACACATTCAAGCTCATCTCCTGCTGTGTGGAGGGACCAATTCCTAACAGGCCCAGACCAATACAAGTCCTTGGCTCGGAGGATGGGGACCCCTGCTCATGTGCACAATGTTCTTTCCATAACTAGTCCAGAAGACATTCTGCAACATCCACTACGTAAGAATATCATTAATGAATCTTCATTACATGATTCTGTATTTGAAAATTAGCCTGTTTGATAAGATTTATTTATAAATTCCTTTTCTCACTCCCAAATCAATCAATGCTCATGGCACTTTTATGGTCATTTGCACAAAGCTGAAAAGTTTGAGTCACTAGATCCACACATCTCCAGCACATGTCAAACAAGGCTCTCACACTATAAACAAGTGTCCTTCCTGTAATCCATCTATTGAATTGGCCAAAAAGTTCATTTATTATTTTCTGTACAATAGCACTAGTAGTGCTTATTTGTGTTTAACTTCATTCAAAACAACTTTCTGTTAGACTGTACTGTGACAGCACTCATATCAGTGTGCATTAAAAACAAACTTATAAAAATTGGTTAATTTTTCTTCAGCCATTTTAATATTGAAGGTGAAAGAAAATACACATTTTCAGCATATTATGCTTTATTATTTCAAGAAAGGTGAAAATGAAAAAAAGATTTGTGCAGTGTATGGAGAAGGTGCTGTGACTGATCAAACATGTTAAATGTGGTTTGTAGGCCCTGGCTGGTGGCACAGTGGATAAGGCTCCAGCCTGTGAACCCAAAGGTCACTGGTTAGATTCCCCAGTCAGGACACATAACCAGGCTGCAAGCCAGGTCTCCAGCCAGGTCCTTAGCTGGAGGCAGGTGAAAGGCAACAATACATTGATGTTTTCCTCCCTCCCTTTCTTCTTCCCTCCCAGCCCTTCTCTCTAAAAATAATCGACAAAACCTTTTTTTAAAAAAAGTGGTTTGTCAAGTTTCTTGGTAGTAACGACATTTTGGCCTAATGGTTCTTTGCTGTAGGGCTATCTTATGCACTGGAAGATGTTTAGCACTAGAAGCCAACAGCTAGAGAAAGCAGATACTCAAAATATCCAAATCAATAGTTATTAGTGAAAATGAAAAATGTGTCTTTTATTTTATGTAAAAAAACAACTAAACAGACCTTTTGGCCAACCCAATAGTACCACTTTTTTTTCCTTTTGCATTTTTGTGCTTTTTGCTGGTGATTTTTCTATTGAAAATGGTCCCCAGGTGTTAGTACTATAAAACTGTCTAGCATTCCTAAACCAAGACTATCATGTGCTTTATGGAGAAAATTTGTAGAGAAACTTCATCCAGCCACGAATTACAGTGCCCTTTGGGAGTTATTTGTTAATGAATTAGCAATACTATATATTAAATGAGGTGTCTTTAAACAAAGCACAAATAAAACAAGATTCCGTATTGGTGTCAATTGACGAAAATATTGTTACCAGGGGTTTGCAGAAAACTGACCTTGTATTTCCTGTAGGATTAATAGCTCAATATTCACTAACTCAATGTTCACAGTGGCTTGCTAACATAACTATGACAAATAATGAGAAGTGACTATAGTAGTGTTTTGATAGGAAAGATTTCTATAATTAAATCAAAGTTCACATTTTGAAAACTGATACACTGTCAAACTTCACTCTAATAAATTTTTAAAAATCTAAAATGTATTTTTAAGTATTTTCAAAAATATAGCTTTCCATTCTAATTTAAAATTATATATTTAAATAAAGTTAAAGTCTGTGGCAATTTTCCATACCACTTTCACATTTTAAAGTAAATTAAAACTTATTCAAATAAATTGTTATATGTTGTTTTGACCCAAGTAGGAAAGTATTGAATTTTCTAACCATATATTTAGTTATTAATTACTAAAACAAAAATCAATAGTGTGAGCAAATTGAGCGGCCCATGGCAGTGAAAAAATAATAATAGTGATAACGTGAGCAAACTGACAAGTAGTTATGACATTCATGAGATACCACCTCACACGGATCAAAATGGCCTTCAATAATAAATCAACAAATAAATGCTGGCAAGAATGTGGAGAAAAGGGAACTCTAGTGGACTGTTGGTGGGAAAAAGGACTGGTGCAGCAGCCACTGTGGAAAACAGTACGGAATCTCCTCAAAAGGTTAAAAATGAAAATGTCTTTTGACACAGTGATTCCACTTCTGGGAATATACCCTAATAATCCCAAAACACCAACTCAGAAAGAACTTATGCACGCCCTATTTTTGTAGCAGTTTTATAATAGCCACATTCTGAAAATAGCCTAAGTATTCATCACTTGATGAGTAGATTAAAAAACTGTGGTAATTTACACAATGGAATACTATGCAGCAGTTATAAAAGGAAAAGTATTTTAATAGTTTAAGATAAAAGGAAAATATTAGACAAAATAGACACAATCAGAGATATGGAGAAATGTTTATAACTAAAAAATGGAGTAATGTCTATACTATATGAAGGATCCCAACAAATTATAAAAAAAGACAAATAACCTAACAGCAAACAAGCAGTTCACCCCATGGAAAAATGCATAGTAGCCTTCAATCAAAAAGTGAACTGAAATAACTTTAAGGTGTCTTTATTCACCTATATAACTAACAAAAATAAAACAATGTTCTCAGGTTTTAAACCTGTTATGGGGTAAACAGGCACGATTATATATATTCTAGTTCAATCTCCATTTTTAAAAAAATCTGAGAACATGTAAGGAGAGCTTTAAACCTGTTAAAAGTCCCTGGCTCTAAATATTAAAAATATAAAGCAATGTCTATCATACCATTAAAAGATTTAATTACAGAAAGGGGAGCATAAAACAGACCAAAGAAAAAAGGTAGGAAAGGAATCAATGACCCTTATTGTTGGAATAAAACTAAGTTTATCAAGTCCAACCACTCAACCACAGGAAGGTAACACTGAGAGATTATCAAACTCCAGCATTTACTCAAACACCACAGATGGTGGGGAGGTTGTGTTATTCAATGACTCAATAAAGCACTGCTGGACTACTAAAAATTACTTCTTTATAACCTTCAATTATTTATAAATGGGAACTGATTAATAAACTGTTACAGGATTTTGTCAGGGATCAAACACAACTTTCAGTATCTGCATTTATTAAAAATCATCTAAGGCAGTGATTTTCAAACTTTTTCATCTCATGATACACACAAACTTATTATTAAAACACTCTAGCACTACAAAAAATGTTTTTTGCCAGTCTGCCAAAAAAAATTAGTTTAATATTGATTCATTCACACCAAACAGCTATTGTGTTGACTGCTATACTTTTTAAATTTGATAATCTAAGGGAAAATAGGTCAGTGCCCCTGACCAGTCAGAAATTGCATGTTTTTAAAAATTCTCATAGCACACCAACTGAAAATTGTTGTTCTAAATCATCATTTAATCAATTTTCTTTTTTTGAGATGTCTACCTGTCTCCATGATGACTGGTAGGACCCACGAATATCAGAAATGTCTTATAGAACCTTCAGATAGGATTCTTCTAGACCAAGATGTTTAAAATCAATGAAAGAGAGATGCCCTGTTACTATTATCTTTATTTCTTTTATAAGTTTTCTAACATAAAGAGCATCCTCTTGTATAGATATTAGGAGATAAAATGACATGCTACATGTTCCTTGTTCTCTATTTTTTCAACTTTCCTAAGCTGTGGATTTATTTGTGGCTTCCTTCTTACTTCTAGATGTCAACTTATCTCTAGAAATCATCTATGATATCCTTAGTTTTTCCTACTTCTAAGCACCAATCATTCAAATCAAACCTCAGTATCTCTACCATATTAGTTTATGCAAATTAAAAAAATATTTATTTTGCTATTACAGTTGTCCCAGTTTATGCAAATTTATCCTGAGTGTTAATGCCACTAGTTTAGCACTAGGCCTGCACCTCCAGAGTTGTGAGGAAAAAGCATCTGTGTTTACTGTACGAGTTTTTAGTGAGGCGCTATTTGTTAAAGTTCCTTTCATGCCCATGGTATAGACAAACATTACCAACGAAATGTTGCACTTTCCTACGTACAAGTGCCTACTACATGCTATTATTCTAGATGCTCGTAATAACTCTTGTAACCAAAACAAAGATCCCTGCCACCACAGAGCTTACATTTAAGCAGCAGCTATTCCCATCATTCAGACTTGGCACAACGGTTTCAAAGGTATCTGACAACCCTTTTGTAGACTTGATAAACATAAGCAATGGCAGAACTATTGGGAGTGATGTGTGAAGGAGTTGTACTGTAGATATTCTATGTGGGATAATAATGCTACAAAATCAAGCTAATATTCCCACTAGAAAACAATGATCCAGTTTATTAAGACAGGACAAAGGGTACATTCTTATATACAACTTAAAATAAATAAAAGGAAACCAAGAAGAAAAAGCTTCTAAGGTAGTGAAGGAAAGCACTGTTAATGGAATGTTACACAGTAGCAGGAGTAGCAAACAAAATTTCAATTTAGAGCTTTAGACAAGGCTCTTCATGGAGCAAGATGTTCATGTAACAATAAGATTTATAGGAACATGCCCCTATGGAAGAATCCTACTGTTCCCTCTAGAAGAGAAGCTTTGAATGATTGGTGCATCTCTACCAAGGTTTAGGAAATTTCATCCTACCTACTGATAGGGCAAATTAGAAAGTGTGCTCTCTTTCTGCAGCATGTATCTGAACTGTAATGGAGGACCACTTAGCCAACGCAAGCTTTCCATCTATTTCTACTAACTCATCTAGGAAGAAATAATGCATTTAACAGAAATGAAAATACTATTGTACAGTAGAAGTTTGAGCTAGACTTTGAGTCAGAAAACTCAAGATTTGAGCATGGGGGCTTGGGGGCTGACTATATACACATTACAAACCCAAACTTACAAAAGAACAGCATTTGCTACAGTTATTGTAATGATCCATCTGTTGTGTGCTCCTCTGTTCTTTTGATGGATTAAATTTAGACAGAAAAAAAGAAAACTGACTGGAAAAACATCCAAACACTATCTCTTTTAATCTGGGATTAACATCATATTTTATAAAAAGATAAAGCATGCTTTGGAATTAGTATGGGAATTTTCCGTTACAAACCCAAACCTACAAAGAAAAACATTTGCTAGTTTAGTGTAATAACCCATCTTTTTCAGTTCGTATAATTAATCTCTGACCTTAATACCTAACCAGAAAGTTACTTCCACTAAAAGAAAAATGGCTGAAAATTCTCAGCCCCACTGTACAGCTGAAGGAAGAAGGGAAAAGATAAGAATAAATACCTTTCTATCACTGCTTCTTATTCCTAAGAAAGTTATCTTATAGGGAACAGGATAGCTGTCAGTTAGCCTTAGGTTCTAATTCAGTTCTATCCAATCATTTAATCATACAACCTTGGCAAATTACATATACTTTTTGGTCCTCAGTGTATTTGTGTATTTTGGAAAGGCAGTTCAAAGATTTAAGTTAACTTGAGAATGCACATGAATGTGTGCCATAGTGCCTGTCACAGAACAGGCTTTTTTCCTTATCAATGCCTAAGAGAAGGAATGAAATGGGTGAGAAACAAACAAACAAAAAAAGGACACAAAAGAAAAAACTACAAACCACATTACATCCACTCCTGGTTTTCCCTAGTCCTTCTCTACTATCCTGGTGTTTATTTCTCATTGCTAATCTTTTAAAGCTTTCCCATTCCTCGTACTGTCCTATAGGGTTCAAGTAGGAAGAAGGCTTCCTAGTGCTCAGCAAGCAGGTGAGAGAAACTAGGAAAGCTTCTATACTTAAATTCAGCTTAACAGCAAGGTCTCATTGGGAGATCCTGCATCTGAAGAGAATATGGAATTCATAACAGTGATTTTTAAAGTGAGGAGCTATGAAGGTGGGGAGGCATGGTTACTGGAAAAGCACTGGATTTATCCACTGTATAATCAGAACATCTATTTAGTAGGACAAATAGTTCATATATTGAAGACCTCAGCAGATTTTTAAAGATTTTATTATATTTAGAGAGAGGGGCAGGGAGAGAGGCAAAGAGTGAGGGAGATATCAACATATGGTTGCCTTTCACCTGCCTCCAGCTATGTATGGATCTGGCCGGAGACCAGGCTTGCAACCTGGTTAGGTGCCCTGGCTGGGGAATCGAACCAGCGACCTTGGGGTTTGTAGGCCAGTGCCTTATCCACTATACCACCAGCCAGGCTCAGCAGATTTTAATAAACAAACAAAACCTGAAAAATCAGCTAGTACACCTTTATCAATGCACCACTGTTATACCTGTTAGGTTTTTATAGGTAGCCTGTAATGGACTGCCTGGAAATCAAACTCAAAATGCTACCCTTAAAGAAAATACTTTCTCTGGGAAAATATTTTGATTTTCAAATGATTTACAAACTTTGGAAATACAACCTACTTGTAATTTTAGTTTGTTTTCTTAAAAATTATTTTGCAAACCTTAAAAAGGTTAATCATTTTCTTTCAAGTATCCATGCTCATTTTGGTCTAAATATTAACTATATATGTTAAAGAAAGATATCCAAAACAATTACTCTGCACTTTTGTTGATTAAAACAAATGTTTTAATGTGGCTATTTTCCTATAATGTGTCAAAGCTGTCATCCAGTCAATCACCATTAAATGACAGCACAATTATTTGCTTCAATACGTAATTACGGGGTTCTGGCTGGTGGGCTCAGTAGATAGGCACCCACCTGTGACCCCAAAGGTCACTGGTTCAATTCCTAGCTAGGGCACATAACCAGGCTGCAAGCCAGGTCTCCAGCCAGGTCCGTAGCTGAAGGCAGGTGAAAGGCAACCATACACTGATGTTTCTCTCCCTCACTCCCCTCCTCTCTCTCTGGAAATAATCAATAAAATCTTAAAAAAAAGGGAAACTAAAGAAAAAACAATTACATCCTTAGTTTTCTAATATGACTGGAAAATTAATTTGAAATGCTTGTTAAAAACCTTGCTTTGTAGTAAAAGTTCTATATAGGTATCTTGGAACCTGTGTATGTGAGCCACAAATACCTAGAAAAATATCAAATCAAGTTTTCCTGCTTAGAGAATTAAATGAGTTTACTTGAGGCTAAACCTATCTAGTGCAAAGGGATTTATTTAAGTTTCAGAGGCATCACCAACTAATATCAATAACCACAGAAGTATTATAAGGGACTGTCACACTAAAAAGCTCTACCACCCTGGCTGGTAGCACAGTGGTTAAGGCCCTGGCCTGCGAACCCAAAGGTCGCAGGTTCAATTCCCCAGCCAGGGCATGTAACCAGGTTGCAAACCAGGTCTCCAGTCAGGTCTGTGGCTGGAGGCAGGTGAAACGCAACCATACATTGATGTCTCTCTCCCTCTCTCTCTTCCCCTCTTTCTAAAAAATAATGAAATAAAATCTTTAAAAAAAAAAAAAAACCTCTACCAATTTACAAAATTTATAAAAGCCTCATAATCATAGCCAGTTCTGCCCAACTATGAATTCCTACAAGAAAGTAGTCATGCTGCAATCATTTTTTTTTATTCTCACCTGAGGACATGCTTATTGATTTTGGAGACAGGGGAAGAGAGAGAAACATTAATGAGAGAAGCATTGATCACGTTGCCTTATGTGTGAGCCTGGACCTGGAATCAAACCTGCTCTGCCAACCTAGGCACGTGCCCTGACTGAGAATCGAACCTGAGACACCTTTCAGTTTGCTGAATGATGCCCAACCAACTGAGCCATGCCAGCCAAGATGCTGCAATCATTTTCATATTATCAAAACCAGTACAGTATTTGTCATACCACGTTTAAAGTTGCATTTGCCTGAGAAAGTTCAATACCAAGTCTATATGTCAGCTTCTGACTTTAACCTTTACTTACCTGTCACCTAATTTTATTTCAAATTCTAGACTCTAAAACATTTCCTTAAATTTTTACCAATGCAAAAATTACAACTGTAGTAGAACCACACATTTATGTAAGGCTTAAAAGGTTATTAGAAACCATCTGGCCCAACAACCTCCTGTTTCAAATAATGAAACTAAGGCCTAGGGAGTTTACTGAACTGACGAAGACCACGTAAGCTCTTGCTTGTCAGAAGCAAAATTAAACCCTGGTGACTCAGCTGGCTGGAGTGCTGGACCAATAGGTTGTGGGTACAACTCCTGGTCAGGACACATAACCAGGTTGTGGGTTTGATCCCCAGTCAGGTATGAGAAGGCAACTAACAGATGTTTCTCTCTCACATCAATGTCTATCTCCCTTTCACAGGCTCTTAAAAAAATGAAAGAATGTCTTTGGGTGAGGATAAAAAAAAGCAAAGTGTAAAAATACAGATGACCTTCTAACTTTTAGTCTTTTCCTTAATACACTACAGTTGCCTTCTCTGCTCCTTTTCAAATGCCTATTACTTTTAAAGTACCCTTATCCATAAAATACTACCTGCATCAGGAAAGTCAGAAATGATAAACATGCCATAGAATAATTAAAAGTATTAATTTATGCAGTAAAAACCACCAACTTTCTCCAAACCACCCCAATTTCTACTTGCTAAAAAACTGAAAGTTGCATTAAAAAATTAAGTGGTTAGCCTCCCTAATGAGGTTAAGAAGCATACAGTTTACACTGCTAGCAACAGAGACTGAAACCAAACAATCTTTAAGTTTCAGTGGTCAACCCTTTCATGTTTCTGTCCCCAGCAGACATATTCTATTATGCATTCTTTACATTTTGTCAAGAAAATCAGAACTTTTTTCTTTTGTCCTTGGAAGATATGAACATAAATGTTATATTGTTGGGCGTCACTAGTAACAAGACAGAATGCCAAGTGTACATTTTATAAATTTAGGATTATTTTTTTTCCTGCATAGCTTTGGCTTTCTATATTTACTAATATTTAAAAATATAAACTTTATCAAAATGACCTTTAATTTCACATGTACAACTGTTTAGTTTCATAAAATCATTTTCTAGAACTAAATTTTGATGGTAAAACATTTAAAAATATTTTCACAATAGCTTATAAAAAAAGCACTAAGCTAGTTTTAGAAATATTTTAGTAGAGGTGTTGTGTATGGAAAAAGTCTGTATATACAAAGTCATATAAATTATGCATGTACATATAAATGTATACAGTGCATATCCCTGTATACAATTAGACATTTACTACATATTTATTCTACTAGGGACTGTTTTCAAATTCTCATATAAGTGAGTCCTCTGCCACAGTGAGTACCAAATCAAGCATTATCAATCACGGGAAAAAAATTATAATGCAAGGAGAAATGTGCTTTGACAATCGAGTTTTGTAGGAGCACAAAAAATGGGGTCAATACATCAATGTCTGGTTAAATATGTGCCATAATGATCATGTGTACCTGTTAATGTTCAAGAGTACATAGTCTTCTGTATCTCTTCCTTCCCTTCGGTTACATAAGCTTGCGGGCTGCTTCCCCCAATACTTTCTATCCGCCATCCAAAATAAGCCAAACCATGAACTACCAAGTTTCAAAACCAGGATTAGTATAAGGAATTGTCTTTGTAGATTTTTCCAATAGTAGTAGTAAAAGAGGATGAGATATTGAGAGGCTCTTTGGTTAACATGTTTATAAACTTAGCAACATTTCAGAAAAAGGAAAAATCGCCACTTCCAGTTTGGGGCTTGCCATATTTAGATGTTACTGTATCTGTGTTTATTAATATCCCAGGAAAAAGAATCTTGGGTTGCCACAGGCAAAATTCAGACAGCCACCGGGGATGTGCCACGTGCAGCTAGTTTTAAATCTCTTGCAGGTCTTCCATCGACTTCCTAAGAAAATGTGAGAAGTCCAAAAGAATGCATTCTAAACTCTCCTGCCACCCTCAAATAGCCATAACAGCAGCAGAACTTCTAAGAGACACATCTTAAAGCAGCAGATAGTATATGGTATACACCTCACATACACATTCAAACTAAAGGGCACTGCTATCCTGGGCACAGAGGTTTAGAACTCAGTGAAGCAGTACCTAACTGGTACATCATCCAACACTCTGAAATTACTCTTCCCAGAGTGAGCTTCAAGATCTTAAAAAGAGTAACACCAGGTAAATCCAATCCAGACCAGGATATGTTGCCATCAAGTCTGCGAGTTTCAAGACAACAGTAGTGCTGCTGCAGCCAATGATCCCTTGGCATACATGTTAAAATTATATTGGCAGTAGCCCTGGCTCTTCCCTCCCACCACCCTGTGCTGTTACTATAGCTCCTTTTGCTAAATCTGCCTAAGTTGAGACAGGAGCTGGATGGTTCATAATCACCCAGCAGCTGCAGCTGAGCAATACTCAGGCTAATTGTGGCGCTGAAGCAGCTGAGAGGAAGAAAAAAGATAATACGTACCCTGCCATAGCCAGATACAAACTACGGTATACACTACCAATAAGGTGACAAGATCCTTTAATAGGAACAGATTATTTCCCCTAAAGAAAGGCAACTGTATCTCAGTACAGAAACTTGTATTCGTATTATAGACCTATTTAAATGTGAACTGAAGGTGACCTAAGCCACGTAGGGTTTTGAACAATGAAGATTTTAACTAAAGCTTCCTGTCAATATTCATGCAACAAAGTGAGCACCACAAACATCACCTTTACAACACGACTGAAAGTTCTGTGATTTAAGAATTTGGAACAGATGTGATCTTCACATTATAAAATGCAAAGCAACCAACAACTAAAAAGCTATCAACAACTAAAACAGTAAGCTCAAGTAGGAAAAATAGAATAATGCAATGATTGTCAGCATTTCTGAAACTCCAGCGCCATATTGTCATTTGCTTACTTTTGAAACAAAACACTCTTCCTTCAGGTGCTATATGACCCCTTTATAAAACTTACATTAAAAAAATCTTACTGCTCAGAATTTCATGATATCCTTAAGAATATGAAAACAAAGGCTAAAATTACCAACCTAAAAAATTACTGTTATAGAAAACTAAAACTGGATAAAAAGTCAAGATTTCACCTTAATACAATAGTTTTGAGTTTTAACTGTCATGTTACATAATTTCCTATAAAATAGATTCCATTTTATACTTAATGACCAAAGAGTATCCACTAGTTTAACAAACATTTTGATTACCAACTGTCACAATATAAAAGCTGAAGAGTATTTCAAGTTAATAAAAACCTGGTGTCTTCCCTCAAAATATCCACATGTTATTTATGTCAAAGTAGTTACATGCACTAGCTGGTTTATGATAATTATTTAATAAGTCTAACCCTATTTGCAAAAGGCAATCCAAGCAGTACTCTAATGCCAGTCACCAATATGAAATTCTCTACTTCAGTATTTTATTTAGTACATTACAGAGAAGCTTAAAGAAAAAAAATTATATAAATGACAACACAAATACAGAAAAGCACACAGAACAAATGTATGGCTTAATGATTTATACTAAGGCCAACACCCTTGCAACCACCACTTAAGGTTAAAAGAACTTTACCACCACTTAAGAAACGGTCCTAATCATAACTTCCTCCCTCCTCCCATATCTTTACTTTTGTAGAAATCACTTCCTTGTATGTTTTTTAAAAACAGATATACTTTTATTAACCAAGTTTGCATTCCTAGTTTATTATTGCGCTTTTAAATTTATGTCTTTTTAGTATAATGCTAATAGGAACTAATAAATGTCTACATCAAACACAAGATTAAGAGTTAAGTATATTTATTTTAAAAAATTTACTAACATAAATCATTTACTTACTGCCTAAAAAAATGTAAAGTTAAACTTTATATAAACAAGACTTAACACCATGGGTTGGTAATATTTCTCGTATACTGGGTCATTATTATTCATTTAGAATGTTTATTCCTCTAATATTACACACAATGAAGGAGATTTATTTGCATGGACATTGACTCCGTGGCTTGAAAATTTCCTGAATTAAAAAAAAAAGTCTTAAAATCACGTAATATATTTTAACCATAAGACAAATTTCACCTATCCTAAGAAGATAGATGAAAGCTGTTAACTTCATTTTCTATTAAACAGGATGGAGTCAATTTTGTGGTTTATGAAGTCAGTAAAAACATACTGCAAAATTAAAGCTAATATAACATTATGGTGGTTATAGCAGAGCATATATATTAAGAGCCCTTTTATCTTTGATTCTGGAAACATGGATATAAACCGTCTTGTATTCAGATAAAAGGCAACTCTTTTCAAACTTAAAACCCTATGCATTGTCAATCAGCATTCAAAATCTCCATCGAGGTTTAGCTAAAATCCAAAAGTTAACAGAGAATTAAACTTTCTTTTCTTATATGTAAACTATGGTAAGGGTGTCAAATGTTTTTGTCCACTGTGTGCCAAGCACTGTGCTAGCTGATACTAGATTTACCCTGTACTTCGCCTTAAAGTGCATAAACATACACATTCAATATTTTCCTTAGTGTGTAATTTAACATTAGAAATTTAGCAAGATAGCTTAAGTACACTTAGAATTATCAAGATAGCTTTAGCACTGTATTTCTGCATTTACAAAGTAGTGCAAATATGCTGCAATCATACAGTATGTATCATATAGTATGTATACCTGAAAGCATCTATGTGAAAGCACACGGGTGGAATACATACACCTAATAATCGTAATGAATATAAAGTTGTTAATTCTACTAGAGATTTTATTTCTTTAATAATTAGCCCTATTAGGCGTCGGCCTGTGAACTCAAAGGTCGCTGGTTCGATTCCCAGTCAGAGCATATAACCAGGTTACAAGCCAGGTCTGTAGCTGGAGGCAGATAAAAGGCAACCATACATTGATGTCTCTCTGCCTCTCTCCCTTCCCCTCTCTCTTCAAATAATAAAATCTTTTAAAAAATAACAATAAAATAATGTATAAACTGTTACTGGACTATTCCAAGCCTGTTTCAATTAATTTCGCGGACAACTCAACCAAATCCAAGCTATGTCGCGTCCCACTCATTACAAAACAGAATTAAGGCAGTCGGACGTCAGACTGGATTTTCGAAGAGCCTCCTAGGACAACGCCGCCCCATGCCCAATCAAGCAAAAGCTGGAAGCAATTACCAAGGAGAAAAACACTTTGAAACAAATTTTTCTGCAACACACGTGGCCAGAGAACCGAACCAACTGGGAGGCTAAGTGGCATAAGACTGTGAAAGTGGATGCTGAGTGGCATAGTTCCCAACCCCCAACACAAAACAAAGGAAAACTTTAACATGTTGTGGTTTTCAATCAAACCGAGAGACGCGAGAGGCTCACGCCCTCGCCGAGGACACACACCCTCGCCCGCTCTCCCCGCACAGCTGCCCCGGAGAAGTTAACACCCAGACCCCCGGCTCGGGACAGAAAGGGCCGCTGCCCTCGCCGCTTCCTCGGGGAGGCAGCCAAACCAAACCTCGCCCCCGCCTCGCCCGCCGGCCCACGCCACCTGAAGGACACGCGCGGGAGGGTGTCCTGACGCTCCTAGGGCCTTGAGCCGGACTCGAGGGCCGGGGCAGGACGAGGCGGCGGAGTCGGGGGCTCGCAGGTAGCGCCAGGAAGGAGACACGCCCGCCGGGCCAGCCGGGTCGGGGGAGGGGAGAACTTTCTCCTCAACTTCCCGACTCGGAGCCGGAGGGGGGCAGGGAGCAGCATCGCCTCCGGGCGCTGGCGAGCGCCGGGGCCTAGCGCTCCGAGACCCAGCCGACCGCCTCCGCCAGCGGGGCCTCACCCGGTCCTTACCTGCCCTCCAGTCGCGCTCACATGGGTCACGGCAGCCGCGGCTCCGCTGGTGGGGAGGGGGCGGCGGGCGGAGACGAGACCCGCGGAGCCCTCGCCCTCCTTCCACCTCCTTGTCCCGGGCGCCCGGCGGCACCACCTAGCGCACAGCCGGTCTGGCTCGTTACTTCTGGAGGAGAGAATTCCCGGGCTCCCCCACCCCAAGTCCTCACTCCGCACCTCCTCTCCTCCCCGCGCCGCGCCAGCCCCACTCCGGGCTCCGCCCCTCTGCGCGGGGGCGGGGCGGGGGCTGCAGCTACCTGCGCGCGGCCGGCTCACTCACCGCCACTCACCGGAACTCGCGCCGCGCCCACTCTGGCTCCAGCGCCCCCAGCCTTCCGGCGCCAGCGCGTGCGCTGCGGGCTGTGGGTCTCCCTGGCGGCGGTCCTGCTAGGTAGCGTGTCCGATTAACTTATCCCGGCCCAACATGGCGGCGGGGTCCGGGGCGGGTTTCCGAAGCGGCTCTGGCTGAGGGGGCGTGAAGAGGAGGCTCTTCAGCTCGCAGAGAACCGACCCACAATGCTCCGCCCCACCCGTGGACCCGCGGCCGCCGGCTGGGCTGCCTCGGCAGACGGGGCTGAAGCCTCGGATTCCACCCCCTCTCCCTTTCTCCTTTCCCTTCGCCCGGCTCTCTGTAGTGCCGAGGACTTTGGGGTTTTGTTTGCTTTTGTGGGAAGGACGGGGTTGGGTTGGTTGGGCTGGCAGTTTGCTTCTCAGTACTACGATTCCGCACCCGCTGTAGTTGATAGCGCGGTCTCGGCTCAGCCGCAGGAGCCGGGGACTGGGGGCCACGTTGGGAACGCGCTCTTCTCTTCGGCTCTTAGAGTCCAGGAACACTAGCATCTGGCCTCCTCCCAAGCCTAGCTCAACCCCAGGAGCTTCCTGTTGACTGTAGGTCGAATCCGCCTTGTCGGGAGAGAGAACCAAAGCTGAGTTTTCCTGGCGACTGTCCCAATAATGGTCGTGTTTGCCTTATCGTGGGACAGCGTTTTTTCACGCTGTCCTGGCGACACGGAAGGGAGGGAACTGGAGCAGGTCTCATGCCCCTGTTTGACAGCTGTGGAAACTGAGGCTGCGACCCCGAAAGTGCGGTAGACCCAACCAGAGCCCTGCTCCTCCGAATCCAAGACTTAGTTTTGTTTCTTTTCCAGTCGCTGGAAAGAGAGAGATGATCCAGAAGAAAATGGAATAAAGATCAAGGTTTTTTCAAGATGGGAACGAGCTGAATATTGAGGCTTTTTGGCTGAAATCACTTCTGCTCTATCACACTGTTAGACTAACTTCCTCGTTGTATTTCCTCTTTGGTAGGGTTATCAGAACTATTAATGTGGGACTGTTGGTTTCCTTTGTGGTTTTTAGTGAAATTCAGTCATCTTCCACAGATAAATAGTACAATCATATCTGTCCGTATTCTTGTGTTCTAGCAAGTCAGGAAATGCATATAAAGGTTTGATTTTTTTTCCCCCCATCAGCTCATTAAATGAACCAAAGATGGTCATAAGCTTTCACATTAATAAAAACGTACACATAACATGGAAGGATGCTTTATTTGATTTAGCTCCTAAAACTTCATTTGCCATTGACTGTCTTGGGTATTAAAACTTTCATGTAGATTTATATTTAGGCGTTTTTAAAATTAGAAAACAAATTCCTTGGGCTGTTTCTAAGCTAAGAAATAAAATAGAGCTGTTTTTGTTCTAAACTCTCAGCCTCAAAATCAACTCTAAAATACTAGGTAACCCTGGTTTACTCCAGTTTAAGGGATGAAGTAGCTTTGAAGATGTTCTGTGTGTAGTTTTAGAAGAGGGAGGTGTCAAAATCTCTCCTACATGTTACAGATTATATTAATTCATCAAGTTTTCACCTTTCCCTCTTAACTTGATTATTTTTATTACTTCCTTCCCTATGTTTTTGTTTGGAACAGTCACCATGCAATCCCAAGCCTCAGTATGTAAATAACTGGAGACTTGTCAGTCTTGGACCCAACGGCTCACTTATTTCCAGGGATGCTTAAAACACCAAAACAAGCAAACAAACAAAACTAGAGCACGAATCTTTTAGAGTCTCTGAGTTTGGTAGAATATAAATTGCTTCTAAGTGAAAATTGTTCATTCATAAAATGGGCACAAGAATCACATCCATGTCTGTCTCACACAGCATAGGCACCTGGGATGTTTGTGCTAAAGAGTGATAAAGTACCTAAATCTTGTAATCCCTGGGAGAATCAGCGAGACGAAAAAGCTGGGAGGAAAGCTTGAAACAAAAATGAAATATGTTGTGCCAACGAAAGTGAAATGCTTCATTTTAATGCTTAGGATCTTTTTTAAAGTTAAAAAAAATGTGGTGGGTAGGGAGAAAAAAAAATGTGGCATTTAGCTTGGGTATACCTGCTCTAATCCTGGAACGTGTGATTTGGCAGGAAATATTTGTTTAGGATAAACCTCTTCTACCTGCTGTCATTAATCTGCTGCTGCTTTCATCACTGAGGCAGTGATGATGGTCTTCTCTCCTTGTTCACTAGGAAGCCTACAGTACTGCATGGGGTGCAGGCATTGATTTCTATTCCACTACCACACACCACCACACTCCACTGGGCTTGCGCTAACGACTCAAAGGCTGAGTCGTTATCTGCACCACAGTAGTCTTGCCTCTTGCACCTGACTAAAAGGGCTGGTAGGCCTGTTAGGAAGATTATGGGGAACACTCTTAAGCAAAGAGTTGGAGGCTCAGGCAAAAGGAAAGGATTCATCCTTGTATGTTAGACTCACTGTGCAGAGCCAAGTGTAGGGGCGTGGTAACCCATCTGTTTGTGAGTGTTCCTGTTGCCCTCATTGCCTCAAGGGCTGGTGTTTGTGCAAGTTTTTACTTGCCTCAGCCCTGCGAGGACTGTCTAACAGAACCAATTCATTGGCTGTATAAGAACACATCCTGCAATGAACACAGGTAACAAAGGGTAATCTTACATGAGCTTTGGCAGTCCCAGCTCAACTCTTTGCTCTTTTTTATTGCACTCTATAGCTTCTAACTTCATGGCTCTCTGGCCTATAGTCTTGGGACTTCACCTGTGCCTGGTGTGCCTCCCTAACTATTTTTTGGAAGTCTCTAATCTCTGCTATTGGAATCTACTTTGGGGTCATCTCTTCACTTCTTTCTTATTCTTCTGCAATTTAGTCCCAGGCCTATTTTATCTAGCAAAGTCCTTGATATCAGTTCTAGCTATTTCTGGTACCTATTTGCCTATTTCTAGGTAACCTTACTCATAAATTAAAACTATCATACACTCAACTTTATTTCTCACTGTGTTCTGGGACAGCAGTTTTAAGATGGATAGTATTTGGCATCTTCTCACATGCCAAATAGCTGGATATAGCATGCAATGAACACCTGTTGAGGGTGCCTGTTTTACCCAAGTTCCTATTCTCTGAGAACTGACCCTTTATCAATAGCTGGATTATATCCCCTATGATCTGAGTACTGCTATTCCCAGGAATTTTGAATTTTGAGGGAGGGACACAAAGGTGACTCCAATTATTTATGGTGGCTAAGGTGGAGTTGAGAGAGGCCAGTGGCAGAAGGTGAGTGTCCAGGGTAGGGGAACCCAGTACAGTAGCAGTAGGCAACAAGTATTTTGTGTTGCTGGTGCCTGTGCTGAAGCAGACCATCCCTGTAGCAGAGCCTGGACTCTGCCTAGTCTTCCTTGGTTCCTGCCTGAGCCTGTTCCACCAATCTCCCTCTCAATTATCTTAACTCCTGCCATTAAATTCTTTTTCAGTTTGAATTTAGTAGACTGTCTCTTTTCTTTACAAGTGAGAATCACTAGTTTCTCCTTCCTACTTGTACTGCTGACAGCATACTTAGGTAATATGAGGGTAGCATCTCCTGCCTTGTGCACAGAGTTGGGGTAAGTTTGGAGTGGGGGTAACCGGTTTTCATGGAGGGGATGAAACAGATGCACAGTAAGAAGCAAGGATATGAGATGGTAGGACCCCAATGCTGAAATTCTAGTTGCCTTAAGTACATGTAAGGTCCCAAACCTAGAACAGGGCTGGCAAATCAGTCCCTGTATTAGTGAACTTGAGTTCACTGCTTGAGGCGTTCTGTTCAAAGAAAGACATGGTTATCACAAAGTAATTTTTTTACTTGCAGCAAGTAAAGGAGACTGGGGATTCATATCCAAAGCTCTGTCTTTCAGAATGGAAGTTTAGCTATTGCTTATATATGCTATTTGGTTCATTGCATTTTGATTTTTCTTTGCAGTTGGCTACACTAAACCTGTTGAGTTCCTGTCAAGCTCATTCTGTTTACAGCTTCATTTGCAAAACACTGTACTACATTTTAACATTTAGCAAAAGTAGTATTTGGTAAGAACTGCCCAGACCTAGAGACCTTTATGCTATCTAACACCTCCTGCCTCCCTAGGTAGTCATTGCTTTTAGATCCCAGCATAGCACACACGTTTTCTCAGAGTGCTAACTTAATCCTCAAAATTCTCAGGACAACAATTCAAGCAGTGAATACTTAAAGTTGGTCTTATATGTTGAAACCCATTTGATATCTCTACCCTATAACTTTATACAATAATCTCCACCAAAGACACATTAGTAATTCCTCTAGCTGTTACCAAGTTTTTGGCCTTTACCTTTCTGATATGTTAAACTGATATATGGTTGTGATACACCAGTGTCTCTGACATTGAGTTTAAGCACCACTAAAATTGTTATCAGATTGTGACTTCCTGGAAATCTTTACAACTGGGTTATGAAAAGTAGAACATAACTTTGCTTGAAGGCAAGAAGTTAAAGTTAGAATGTTTGCCTACATCAAAGGTTTAGAAAAGAAACTATAAATCAATCGTGCTGTTTAAGTTAACTGACATCAGTTCATGAAATATAAACAATTAGTATAAAGAACATTTTATTAGAAATTTTGTAAGCTAACATTGTGGCTAGAGTTTAAAGAAATGTGTTTAGAATAAATCTATTGCTTTTAAAACCCCATTTTATTCTTTTTCAATTTAAATCTTCATATTTTCAGTGGTATAGATCATTTTTATATAGATACTATTATTAATCAGTGGTATAGATCACATTTGTGTCTAAGCAAATTAAAATGTGACCAGATCTTATTTTGTGGTGTAAACCTTAATGCATTTAATTCTTTAACAGTGTGTGTTTCTTTGACTTATATATGAACAGGTCTTTTGATTACTTGAAATAGCTGCCTAATTTTTCTTCATTCTAAGAGAATAACATAGCAACAGATAGTTAACATAAGATCCATGCCTTGATGAAACATTCTAGGTCATCTGAATGAATTATTAAGATTGGCAGTATAGAACTATGTATAACAATGATGACTGTCTTTTCTTGAGCCCTCATTGTATACCAGGTGTTTTACCTCCATCATTCAGTTAATCCTCATAATAATCCTGGGGTTGGTAGGACTATCTGCATTGGCAGATTGGATTCCTCAAGGTTTAGAGAGGGTAAGTACTGAAAGTCGTGATTACAGAAAAAAAAATTTTTTAATGCAATTTAATTGGCCATTATTCTGTCTAAATTCTGGAATAATTAAAATTAATAAATTGCCATTATAATCAAGAATATATAAATAAGTATTAAATTATAAAAATGTATAGAAAATTATTTCTTTTATAATCTATATTCCTGAATATATTGCAGCAAACTTTAAAAGATTTCTAAAACTAAACTAAAAAGAATCAATTCAGGAAAAAAAAAAAGCAAGTATTAAATAAAAGACCGGAGATTAGAATTTGGCATCTTTTAAGTCAGTCTTTCAATGACACCTTCCCTAAAACTTAGTATTTAGTCAAAGAACCAAATATCTGAGAAATGACTGTGTACTGTGTATGTACAACATAAATACCTTGCCAAAATAAAAAAATATCTAGGTTAAGTTCAATTAGGTAATCATAGTTAAACCTTCTGTGGTAACCGTAAATTAGTGATTAGATTCAGTAAACAGTTAATAATCCAACACTGGGTGAGATGGTTTAATATTTTTATTTATTAATTTTTTTATGTAACAAGTATTTATTGGTCATTTGAAATGTGTCAGTAACTTTCTAGGCATCCAAAATACTTTGGTGAACAAAATAGAAATTCCATGCCCTCCTAAAACTTACATTTTAGTGTGGGGAGACAATGATGAAAACTATAATTGGGAAGTTATAAAGCATGTTCTAAATGGAGAAGTACTATAGACATATACATACTCACAGACGTAGTTATATGCATTACACTGAGGAAGCTTCCGGTGCGGAGAAAACACCTATGAAGGCAGTTTTCTGGTGCATCTTCAGGTGGCTCCTAAAACAGAACCACCAGTCCAGGCAAAATAACCATACCTTCAGAGATATCTTTCTCTTTTACTTCCCCTTTTGACTGCCTATGAATGTAACTGTATACCCTGACCCTCCAAGGTAACCCCTGCTCTTAATCACACCCTCAGCTGCAACTGAGCCAATCTTAATAGGGATGTAGATATATTAAACTGTTGTATGAGGGGAAAAATGATTAAGTTGACTAAATTATAGATAGTTTTGAAGGGTGCTGAGGAATAGCAAAGCTAGCAAGGATATGAGAGAGAAAACCAATTTATCTATTCTACAGAAATGAGAAGAAGGAGAGTCAGAAAGCCTCAAGTATTAGTGAACAGTGTAAGCCTATATATGTAGTTGCTGCATCTACCTCCCTGTTCACCCTTAATGATCCCTGATTGGTCCAGGTGGAGCCAGGATCTGTGGACTTTTAACAGAAAAAAGGAAAGGAAAAGAAAAGAAAAAATAAAGAAAGGGTTTAGGTGGCTGGGAAGGGGAGGAATACTTAGATTGAGGACTGGGAATGCGTTGTAGCCCAAGAGTGAGCAGACTTTAAATCAAGAGTAGGAGGGGGGTCTTGGGTATTTAGGTGGATTGAGATAGGGGAGGAGTAAAAATATGTGAGTTGGGATACACTATGGTATAAACAATATTTACTTAAAATGCACTAATTGTGAGGCTTGGAAGTAACTTTTGAAAAGGATACGTTAGGGATTAATAGTTCATGTAGCTCTTGGTGTAACTCAGGTGTTTAAGATTAGCAGCAATCCATTTCCTGGGTCTGCCTCTTTTTCTTGGTCAGGTCTCTGCAGTCTACAGTCAGGCTGTGTGGTCTTGAGTGGCAGGGCCTATGGTTGTCATAGTCAGGGCTGATTGTGAGTGTCAGCCCCCAGGTAGGATGGGCCTCCAGTAGCCTAGCTGGGCTTCTGTGCTGCTGGTGTTTTGGAGCCCTTCCTTCTCTCATTGTGTGAAGACCTGTAGGATGCTTCTGTGGTGTCAATGGGTGCTCCTCCCCCTCCAGCTCCTGGAGGAGGTTTCTGCCTGCGATGGGTACCTGGCTCCAATTCGGGGTGGCCTGCAACCTTGCTGGCTCCAGTGAAGGCTGGCCTTGCCCCCGCAGCTCCCAGAGGAGGTAGCCCCTGTCCACTAACAGCATCTGGCTCCCCCCGGGAGAAGGCCAACCCTCCAAGCAGCCCAGCTCTTTGAGGAGTTTTTCACATGGCATCTGTGATGTGCGCCCGGCTCCCCAGTGTCCGCAGCACAGCCTTTGTTGCCTGCAATGAGCAGGTCAGTTGCACCAGCTGCAAGTTCCTGGCTCACCATTTGAAGATTTCGTGGGAGCCTGGGGTCCAGTGTGGCTGCGCAGGGGGTCCAAGCTGCCCTTTCTCTGGTGGCCGAGCAGCACTGTTTTCGGCCCTCTCGCTGCTCTGGCCCATGCACTTCCCCGCTCTCCTGCTCCTGCTCCCTGCAGGTCTCTCCTCTTTTGCCTCTGGCCCAGTGAGGAGCTTCCCCTCTCTCAGTCTCCAGAGCGAGGCTCTCACACAGTCCCTCCCGTGCAGGAGTTCAATTCCTCGTACCCTCTGGCATTTGCCCTCACTTCCCACACTTCACTGCTCAGATATCTAGTCTCCAGGGAGCCTGGAGCTGTCTTCATTAGAGATCCCCCTCTGGGCAGAGCCACCACTGCCTAAAGCTGACCTCCACCTGCCAGCTGGTTTGGAACTGTCTCACCTGCTTTCCTATAGGTCCCTTTTGCCTCTGGGCTGTGCTTTCCTAATTCCAAATCCACGTTTGTGCTTTCTTAAGATTGCTTTAAGGGCTATGTGGTTCACACAAACTTAATGATTTTTTCCCTATTTCTGTGAAAAATGTCATTGAAATTTTTTTTTGCCTTTTTAAAATTGTCCTTTTGCAGTCATCCCAATTATTCCCATGTTGCTCTCCCTTGCCCTGCCAACCAATCCACTCCCCATATCCACAGTCAACCCCCATACTGTTGCCCATGTCCATGGGTTATTTCTACATATTCCTTGACATTTATACATGCTCCTTGACTAGACCCTTCCTCTTCTTTTCCCCTTCTCTCCCTTCCCCCTCCCCTCTGGTCACTGTCAATCTGTTCCTTGTTTTCATGCTTGGTTCTATTTTGCTTATTTGTTTGTTTTGTTCATTAGGTTCCTCGTTTAGATGAGATTGTATGGTATTTTTCTTTTGCCACCTGGCTTATTTCACTTAAATAATACTTAGCATAATACTCTCCAGTTCCATTCATGTTGTTGCATTCATGTTCTTTCTTTTTGTTTCATAGTATTCCACTGTGTACATGTAACATAGTTTTTGACCCACTCATTTACTGAGGGGCACTTAGGCTGTTCCCAGCATGTGGGTATTGTATATAATGCTGTTGTGAACATAGGGGTACATAGGTTCTTTTGAATTGATGATTCTGGATTTTTAGGATGTATTCCAAGAAGCAGAGTTGCTGGATCAAAAGGCAGTTACATTTTCCGTTTCTTGAGGAAATTTTATACTGTTTTCCACCAGTCTGCATTCCTACCAACAATGCACTAGGGTTCCCTTTTCTACACATCCTCATCAGCACTTGTTGTTTGTTGATTTGTTAATGGTGGCCATTCTGACAGGTGTGTGTGATATCTCATTGTGGTTTTAATTTGCAATTCTCTGATGATTAGTGATGTTGAGCATTCTTTTATATGCTTATGGGCCCTCTGTGTGTCCTACTTGGAGAGAAGGATCTATTCAGGTCCTTTGCCCATGTTTTAATTGGATTGTCTGTCTTCTTGGTATTCAGTTATAAGAGTTCTTTATATATTTTGGAGCTCAAGTTCTTTTCCAAGGTATCATTGGCAAATATGTTATCCTAAACTGTTGATTTCCTTTTCATTTTGATTATTTTTTTAGTGATGCAGAAGCTTTTTAATTTGATGTAGTCCCATTTGTTAATTCTTTTATTTCCCTTGCCCTAGAGGATGTGTCAGCAAAAAAATACTACTGCATGGGATATCTGAAATTTTACTGCCTATGTTTTCCTCTGGGATTTTTATAGTGTCACAGCTTATATTTAAGTCTTTTATCCATTTTGAGCTCATTCTGGGGTATGGTGTAATTTGATGGTCTAGTTTCATATTTTTTGCATGTACCATTCCAGTTCTCTCTACACCATTTGTTGAAGAGGTTTTTTTAGTCCATTTTATGCTTCTTCCTCCTTTGTCAAATATTAATTTACCATGATGGCTTGGGTTTATCTCTGAGCTCTCTATTTTGTTTCATTGATCTATGTGTCTGTTCTTAGGCTAGTACCAGACTGTTTTGATTGCAGTGGCCTTGTAATATAGTTTGATATCAGGTATTATAATTCCTTCTACTTTGTTATTCTTTCCAAAGATTGCTGAGGCTATTTTGGGTTGCATGTAAGTTTTTGAAAGATCTGTGCTATTGGCATTTTAATAGAGATTGCATTAAATCTGTAGATTGCTTTGGGTAGTATGGACATTTGAATGATGTTAATTCTTTCAATCCATGAACATGATATATGCTCCCACTTATTTGTATCTTCCTTAACTTCTTTCTTCAGTAGTTTTCCAAGTACAGGCCTTTTACTTCCATGTTTAAGTTTATTTTTAGGTACTTGCTATTGAAATTTTGATAGTGATTGCATTGAATCTACAAAGGACATTGAATAATGTAAACATTTTAATAATATAAATTCTCCTGATCTAGGAGCATAAAATATTAATTAATTAATTTATATAATCAATTTCTTTCCTCAATGCCTTATCAGTTTAAATGTATAGAAGTTTTACTTTCTTGGTTAAATTTATTTCTAAATATTTTATTGTTTTCATGCTATTGTAAATGGGATTGTTTTCTTTTATCTTTTTTTAAATTTTATTTTATTATTGTTGTATTACGTTTATTGCATTATCTTCCACTGCTCTCCTCTGCCCCACCATCCCCAATCCCCCTTCCACAGTCAATCCTACATGTTGTCCGTGCCCATGTGTCATCCATGCTAGTTCCTTAACTAAACTGTTCTCCTCCTTTGCCTCTTTCTCCTTCTCCCCTGACCCCCTCCCCTCTGCACACTGAGTCTATTCCTTGTTTCCATGTCTCTTGCTCTGTTTTGCTTGTTTGTTTGGTTTCTTTATTAGTCTCCTGTATTGGGTGAAATCATATAGTATCTGTCTTTCACTGACTGGCTTATTTCACTAAACATAATACTTTCTAGTTCCAACCATGTTGTCACAAAAGGTAGGAATTTCTTCTTTCTTTCTGCTGTGTAGTATTCCATTGTGTAAATCTACCAGTTTTTATCCATTAATCCACTGATGGGCACTTAGGCTATTTCCAGCACTTGACTATTGTAAATAGCATTGCTATGAACATAGGGGTACATATGTTCTTCTGAATTGTTGTTTCCTCAGGTATCCTAGTGGTGGAATAACTGGATCAAAAGTCAGTTCCATCTTTAATTTCTTGAGGAAATTCCATACTGTTTTCCATAGTGGCTGCACCAGTCTGCACTCCCACCAACAATGTACTAGGGTTCTCTTTTCTCCACATCCTCACCGGCACTTGTTTGTTGATTTGTTAATGGTGGCCATTCTGACAGGCGTGAGGTAGTATCTCATTGTGGTTTTAATCTTCATCTCTCTGATGTGGAGCATTCTTTCATATGCCTATGGGCCCTTGGTATGTCCTTCTCAGAGAAGAGGCTGTTCAGGTTCTTTGTCCATTTTTAAATTGGGCTGTTGGTCTCCCTGGTGTTGAGTCGCATAAGTTCTTTATATATTTTGGAGATCAAACCCTTGTCTGAGGTTTCATTGGCGAATGTTTTCCCATATGGTTGGTTCCCTTTTAGTTTTGCTGATTTTTTTTTTTTTTTTTTTAGCTGAAGAGAAACTTTTCAGTTTGATGTAGTCACATTTGTTTATTTGTTCCTTTATTTCCTTTCACCTTAGAGAAGTATCAGTGAAAATATTGCTGCATGGGATATCTGAAATTTTACTTTTGTTTTCCTCTAGGACTTTTATGGTGTCACAGCTTATGTCTAAGTCCTTTATCCATCTTGAGTTTATTCTGGTATATGGTGTAAGTTGGTGGTCTAGTTTTATTTTTTGCATGCCCCTGTCTATTTCTCTCAACACCGCTTGTTGAAGAGACTATAGTTACTCCATTTTATGTTCCTTCCCTCTTTGTTGAATATTAATTGACCATAGAGTCCTAGGTTTATTTCTGAGCTCTCTATTCTGTTCCATTGATCTATATGTATGCCTATTCTTATACCTGTACCAGACTGTTTTGATTACAGTGACCTTGCAGCATAGTTTGATAACCCCTATTATAATTCCTCCTACTTTGTTCTTCTTTCTCAAAATGGCTGTGGCTATTCGTGGTCATTTTTGGTTCCATATAAATTTTTGAAGTTTTTTTTTCTAGATCTGTGAAATATGTCATTGGTATTTTAATTGGGATTGCATTGAGTCTATTGATTGCTTTGGGCAGTATGGACATTTTAATGATGTTAATTCTTCCCATTCATGAACATGGTATATGCTACCAGTTTTTGTATCTTCCTTTATGTTTCCTCAGTGTTCTATAGTTTTCTGGGTACAAGTCTTTTACTTCCTTGGTTAAGATTATACTTAAGTACTTTATTTTTCTTGTTATAGTAAATGAAATTTGTTTTCTAGCTTCTATCTCTGATGTTTCATTGGTAGTACACAAAAATGCCTTTTATTTCTGAATATTGACTTTATATCCAGCTAATTTGCTAAATTTGCTTATTAGGTCAAGTTGGTTTTTGGTGGAGTCTATCAGGTTTTGTATGTACATTATCATGTCATCTGCAAATAATCACAGTTTTACTTCCTTCTTTCCAATCTGGATGCTTTTGATTCCTTTTTCTTGTCTGATTGCTATGGCTAGAACTTCCAAAATGATGTAGAACAGAAGTGAAGAGAGTGAACAGCCTTGTCTTGTTCCTGATCTTAGGGGGAAAGCTTTTAGTTTTTGCCCATTGAGTATGATGTTGGCTGTAGGTTTCTCATATATGGCTTTTATTATGTTGAGGTATGTTCCCTCTATTCTGATTTTGCTTAGTGTTTTTATCATAAATCGTTGCTGTACTTTATCAAATGCTTTTTCAGCATCTATTGATATGATCATATGATTTTTGTCTTTCATTCTGTTGATGTGGTGTATTACATTTATTGATTTGTGAATGTTGTACCATCCTTGCATCCCTGGGATGAATCCCACTTGATCAAGGTGTATGATCTTTTTAATGTATTGCTGGATCTGATTTGCCTATGTTTTATTGAGAATTTTAGCATCTATGTTCATCAGAGATATTGGCCTGTATTTTTCTGTTTTCTTTATATTTCTTTCAGATATTTTGTTGTTAGTATATAGAATGCAATTGAATTTTATGTTTACTTTTGTATCCTACAACTTTATTGAATTTATTTGTGAGTTTTAACAGTTTTTTCATAGAGCCATTATGATGTTCTTTGTAAAAGATCATGTCATCTTCAAACAGAGACAATTTTACTTTTTTCTGACTTGGCTGCTTTTATCTTTTCTTTTCTTGCCTAATTGCTCTGACTAGGACTTTGAGTATTATGTTGAATAGGAATTTTGGAAGGCACTCTTGTATTGTTTCTGGTTTTAGAGGAAAAACTTTCAGTTTTACACCATTGAATATGATTTTAACTGTGGGTTTTTCATAAATAGTTTTTATTATTTTAAGGTATGTTACTTGTATACTCAATTTCCTAAGAGCTTTTATCATGAAAGGGTATTGAATTTTGACAAATGCTTTTCTACACCTATTGAAAGGATTATTTAATTTTTATCCTTCATCCTATTAATATGGTATTTTTTAGTTATGTAATTTTAAATAAGTTTCTCAGTTCTTAAGACTTCAGTATTTTTCTCTGTAAAGGAAGGGATTTTATTCAATCATTGTTTTTACACTGGGTTGCAATTCCTTAGTGAGTGGCAAAATCAATGTAATGGATGGCAACCAACATTTTTTAAAAAAAAAATGAAACAAAGAAATATTAGAGCATATGGCATATAAGTTTTATTTTGCCCCTCTTGTTTCCCTTATATATGTGTACATCTGAAATATGATGTAAAATATATTTTTTCACTGTGTATTATAATAAAAATGTTTGAAAGTTATTGTATTATCTGATCTGTAATGTTTCTCCTTGTATAAAATTTTGTCAATTTACACTATTCAGTTTGGCTGTTCTAAACTCTTATTCCTCACCACTTATTCTTCACCACAAACTCTGAAGGAGTAGGACTATTATAGTCCTTCCCATTTTATAGGCAAAGGAAATGAGGGAAAGGGAAGTTAAAAACTAAGAAAAAACATATAGCTAGAAGTGGTAGAGCTTAAAATTGAACACAAATATTAGAGCCATCACTCTTTTTTGAAATTGTTATCTGAGGATATATTCATTGATTTTAGAGAAAGAAGGGAGAAGGAGAGAGAGAGAAACATGGATCAGTTTTATCTCATATAGCCCTAACCAGGAATCAAACCTGTAATCTTTTGGTGCATGGGACAACACTCCAATCAACTGAGCCACCCAGCCAGGGATAGAGCCATAATTCATAACCACTATTTTATTCTCTCTAAAATTCTGGAAATACATATTTTAAAGTTTTAAACACCCTACAGTCTCATAGCCCTTCTCCACTTATAATATTATGAAATCATGTATTTGATGGTGAATATTGGTTAAAAAAATAAGCAGTTCCGTGATAGTAAATTAACCACATTTGAGAAAGCATTAAAAAGCATACGGTAGAGATAGTCAATAAATCAGTTCAAATCATCAATAGTCTTCCCAGTGCTGTCTGTAGACCCCAAGGTTTTGGCCCAGTACCAGAAGCTATTCATAAAAAAAGAAAAGAAAAGAAAAAAAGAAAAAAAAAAGTTTTCAATGAAGAACCTTACCTTAAAAAAAAAAAAAAAAAAAACCTCCTATAATTCCTTTGTTCCGTTCTTTTAATGTAAAGATTTTTTCAACTTTAGTTCATTTGAGTTTGGCTACAAAAATATCTATTATTTTTCATCATATCAAAATTGTTCTAATTAGCTTTCAATGAAGACAAATGAAATAATGAGAAACAGAATTTAGATGAATTGCTAAAGTCAATACAATAAAAAATACAACATCAAAATCTCTAAGTATCTTTTTTCTTTTGATAATATCTGTATTCCATGGCATACACACATACCTACTATTCTAATTCAACAAACACAAATATTATTTTGACATGGTCCCCACTTCTCATGGAGCTTCCAATATGTTGGCAGTAAATATATATATATATATATATATATATTGAGTCTTTGTTCTTTACCTGGTATTTGCCTGGCTTATATGCTTATTAATTTAAGTTAGTCTTCACCAAAATCTGTGAGGTTATGCCCACTTTTTATTTCTTTTTTTTTTTTTTTTTTTTTACTGTCAGTACAGTAAAACTCAATTAAAATAATTTGGTATTAAGAGATCCAGAAATGGAGAGTATTATGCTAAGTGAAATAAGCCAGGTGGTGAAAGATAAATAAATATCAAATGATCTCACCTTTAAGTGGAACCTAATGAATAAACATATGAGCAAAAAATAGAACCAGAGATGTGGAAATATGGGAACAGACTGACAGTGACCAGAGGGGAGGAGGAGGGGAATAAGGAGGAAAAGAAGGAGAAGGCTCTAATAAGGAACATAAATGACCCATGGACATGGACAGTAGGGTGAGGGGACTGTGGGAATGCAGTTAGGGGAGAGCAATGGGAGAAAAACAGGGACAACTGTAGTTGAACAATAATAAAATAATATGTATTAAAAAGAGATCCAGGCCCTGGCTGGTAGCACAGTGGATAAGGCGCCGGCCTGTGAACTCAAAGGTCACAGGTTCGATTCCCCAGCCAGGGCACATAACCAGGTTGCAAACCAGGTCTTCAGTCAGGCCTGTGCCTGGAGGCAGGTGAAACGCAACCATACATTAATGTCTCTCTCCTTCTGCCTCTCTCCCTTCCCCTCTTTCTAAAAGTAATGAAATAAAATCTAAAAAAAAAAGAAAGAAAGAAAAGAAAAAAGAAATATTCCACTAATTGAAAAAAAGAGATCCAGTTTGAGTTAAGCCCCAGTTTCTATGAGCCAAGACTGTAGCTTTTCCCATTGTATGGCTGTGAAGTGTTACTTTCCCCAAATGCTTCCACCCCCTTCCCCTACCATATACACAAGATACTTCTATTTGGTATGCTTTCTAGTGACTCAATGATTTGAAATAAATGCAATCTATTCACCCAGACATTTCCATTTTTTAACTCCATCTGTTCTGGAATCTATATTTTACCATTACACAACATTTAGAAGATTTAGGTTAACCATGAGGACTGTCCTTTTACCTTTGACTCAGTTCAAATCTTGAATATTTTCTTTATATCTGTCACATACAAATATTTCACATTTGCTTTTTAATGCTTTACTATGAAATATTAAATTAATTTTATTTTTCTTGGTGATCACATTTATTGGAAGGGTTGGTGGAAAATAGACATTTCATTTAGCTTAAGAATTTGTGAGCTATCTCTAAATAAGTGAATTTGGGAGTGGAAGAATCCTTGGTCATAATATCAGAATTTATATAAGGTTCTCTTTTGAATATCTTCTGCATATAAAAATACAATCAGACAGTCTCCTAATAGAGACAGATTATTTGTTTCAGCCAACTCTCTATGTCTCAGTGGAGGGCCAACCAGTAAATATCATCTCCATGAACAAAGAACATCAGACTATTTTGTTTTGTTGGTTTATATATATCTTCATATGTTTCTTTATCAGCTTTTATAATAGTCATAGTTTCTTCCACATCTCCAAATATTATATCTAAATATTGATCATAAGCATGTAATCTCCCTCAAAGTTTTCTGTCATTTGTCACTTTCACCTACATTTGCTTCTCCAGGTTTATCCTGGTGAGATCCAGGGACTTTCCTATGGCTGGAAGTTTGTTCCTGGTGCACATGGTTGGCCATGTTTCAAACCCTGCGCTATGAATTGGTAAATTTAAATCCTGCTGATAATGCCTAGTGGGCCAAAAACAATGTATCTATTTAGATAGAATTTTGCAAATTCATCATGGAACTTAAATAGAAATAAAGACCCTTGTTTGAGGATTTTTGTTTGTTTATTTTACAACTATAATCTTATTTTTGGAGCAATGCTTGAGATAATGATCCCCACAAAGAATGTAAGTGATGGCAATTCAAAACATTTGTATGATGCCAAAATAAGAGATGAAGTTTCTGGGACAACCTAGATGGTGGAGGAGTAAGTGGAGCTACACCAATCTTCTCCCAACACCAAACTGGAATTACAACTTAATTGGGGAGAAATCATTCAGGATAACCAACAGAACACCAACTGTAGAGAAGCCTTATAACCACGAGCAGAACAGAAAAGCCGACTCACCACAATGTGACCAGTAGGAAGTGCGGAGATGCCAGAGGGCTGGTGGGGCTCCCTCTGGAGGCAGTTGAAGGGACAGAGAAACATCTCAGCAGCCAGGGGTTCCACCTGAGAAGGGTGGGATCTAAACCCCCAACTGGGCTTCCCAGCCTACGCAACAGAACTGAGAGTAAAATAGCACCCAGCTGTGGAAAGCAAAAAGCCGCCAGGTTTAGCCAGCTTGACAGAGAGACAGAGTTCTTAAAGGGACCATGCATGAAAATACAGTGGCATCCACCTACCCTGGGCTCCAGCAGAGAAAGGGGAGTGGACTAGAGACACTTGGGGAAAGCTTGGGTCAATGGCTTTAGGGGGAAGGTTAAGGGAGCAGCCCAAGAGTCCAGGGCTGACCCATGACCCAGACAGCTGGCAGACCACTTTTCTCCAAAGGGTGGTAGCCTGAGGGGAAGCCACAGCCCCATCCATAGGAATTAGTCCACCCCACCCAGCAGTGCCTAAACCTGACCTCAGATCACAGGTTGATTGGATTAACAGCTGAATTAATCTACCCCACCCAGAGGTGCATAAAACTGACCACTGATCACGTGCTGATTGGATTAACAACTAAAGGAGACAAAACCAGTGGATCTCTGGTAGTCTCCAACTGGCTGACTAGACCCAGAATGGGATCCTAGAAGTAAAAAAAAGTACACCTCTACACCACAGAAGGTCACACCACTAAGACAGTAAGTCAAAGCAGACCAATCCAAGAAGCAGAAACAAACAAGAGTTACCTACAATGGGGAGACAGAAATAAATCCTCAGTGAAAAGGAAAGGAGGAATTCCAAGGAAGAGAGCAAAATGAAATGGAGGCAAGCACCCTATCAGACATGGAATTCAAAATAATGATGATAGAGAAGCTCAATGAGCTCAGCGAGTTTAAAGAAAACTACAAACAATTCCAGGAAAACTACAAAGAACTCCAGTGAAGCTACAAGGAACTTACTAAGAACTATATCAGCATTAAAAAGGACATAGAAACCATCAATAAAAGCCAAGAGGAAATGAAGAATACCATTTCTGAATTGAAGAACACAGTAGAATGAATCAAAAGTAGACTAGAGAAAGCAGAGGATTGGATCAGCTAATTGGAGGTCAATGTTGAAAAAAATTTCCAGGCAGTGCAACACAGGGAAAAAAGACTGAAAAAGAATGAAGAGGTTTTAAGAGAGCTGCAGGACAACATGAAGTGTAATAACATCCGTATCACAGGGATACCAGAAAGAGAAGAAGAGGAGCAAGAGATAGAAAATCTGTTTGAAAAAGTAACGACAGAAAACTTTCCTAAATTGAGGAGAGAAATAGTCATGCAAGCTCAGGAAGCACAGAGGGTCCCAAGGAAGATGAACCCAAACAGGCCCACTCCAGGACACATCATCATGAAAATGGCAAATTTCAAAGACAAGGAGAGAATCCTAAAAGCATCAAGAAAGAAACAGCTAATAACATACAAGGGGGCTCCCATAAGGTTATCAGTTGGTTTCTCAATAGAAACATAATAAGCCAGGAGGGCATGGCAAAAAATACTTCAAGCAATGAAAACCAAAGTCCTGCAACCAAGAATACTCTACCCAGCAAGACTCTCATTCAAAATGGAAGGTGAAATAGGAGTTTTCCAGACAAAAGAAAGTTAAAAGAATACATCTCCACTAAACCAGCATTGCAATGGATGCTAAAGGGTCTGCTTTAAAAAGATGAAGAAACAGAAACAGACAGGAACACCAGTAAAAAAGGGAAAAATAGATAATGAATAAGTACTTATCAATAATAATCTTAAAGGCAAATGTATTAAATGTACCAATCAAAAGACATAGAGCAGCTGAATGGATAAGAACCAACTTTAATTTATGAATGCTTTAAAATAATCTTGTTATAGATTTTACTAAGTAAGGTATAATTTTGAATATTACTTGTATCTGCATTACTGCAGGTTAAGTTTTCTTAGACTGGAATTATTTCACAATACGGGAAAATCATGTTACTTGCGATAACTCAGAAAAATTGAAGGTAAGATTAAGGAAGAAGAAAGAAGTAAGAAAATGTGGATGTGTATTACATAGAATACATGCTGTCTTTCTTATTCACTGTTAGAAAATAGGTGCTTATTAGTGGGTGTGTAATATATAGATTTTGTTAGCAATTTATGTTTTAAATAGCAACCAACTGGTCATGGATGTGTTGTGAAATCAGTCAATCTTTAGGTTAGAAAAGATGCTAAGAATGAAGACCAATTTGGATGGAAGCTGCAAACTACTAAACTATATGGTTTGTGTACATAGGCAATATATATTGTCGTACTAGCATGTAAATTAATTAGATTGCATTCAAATAGATTGTGGAAATATGCATTTCCAGTTATGAAGACCCCCAAACTGGGGATGCTTGGGAAAAGGAATTAATGCTATAGTAAACTTTATTATTGAAATGTGAACATACCTAATCTCTACCTCAACAGACTTAAATAGTTCAGGGGTTAGTTTAGGACCACACAGGAAGTCAACCACAAATTCAAAAAATAGCTAGAATACTATTCTATAAAAGTATTTAGGTCCTAGAGATTTTTATTTTTTACCTCAACTTAGTAGACATAATAATTTCTACTCTGGGGACCAGCTGAGTACTGCAAGTGCCATTATTTCTGAAGGCTTCAACTTGTAAAACACATGTAAAGGAAAAACAGAGGGTATTAAAAGAAGTAAGACCTGTGCACAGCCACAAAAATAAAATAAAATAAAATAAAAATAAATCTACTATTTCAGATGGAAAACTCCAAGAAGAATAAGTTGTAGTTCCAGTAGCTTAAAATAAAGTTGAGTTGTATTATTGGATAGGGGAAGATCTGACTCAAGAACAAAATTCATTTTTTACTATGGGTTTGGCACTGTGTCTAGGACAACTTTCTGTGATATATTTCACAAAAATAGCATTCCAGAGTAAAATAAGTATGAAGAAAAAAATGCTTAATTTGCTATAATATACCTAAAATACTATCATTTAACATAATAATTATATGAGCTATTAACATATTTTAAATGTTTTTGTATTAACTTTTTTTTTTTTTCAATGTATGGTTGCCTTCCACCTGCCTCCAGCCACGGAGCTGGCTGGAGACCCTGCTTGCAACCTGGTTATGTGTGCCCTGGCTGGGAATCGAACCAGCGACCTCTGGGTTCAGAGGCCGGTGCCTTATCCACTGTGCCACCACCAGACAGGGCTCTGTATTAACTCTTCAAAATCTAGTATGTACTTTAAATATGTGTAAAAATATGTATGTGTATAAATGTATTTTTGCATGTATTTGGTAATATTGCAATTCATATTACTTGAAAAAGTAATTCTTTAAGTAAATGAATTAACATAGGCATTTTAAAATAATTAAATGAAAACTCTGTATTAATATGATTTGCGAAGCTGACAGAAGGCAGTAATTAAATGATGAATTGTCTGGATGTGAAAGGAAAAAAAAAAGTACCCATTGGTGTTTACAAAGTAGGCAGGGGGCTGTTAAGAATAAAGGAAATAGAGAAGTCAAAGAACTTACATGCATGACCCATGGACATGAGCTAAGTGGGGCATTGCTGGATGAAACGGGGTACTGGGTGGTGGGGGGCAAAGAGGGGAAACTTGGGACAACTCTAATAGCAAAATAAATAAAATATATTTAAGAAAATAAAAGAGATGAAGTTTCTGAACTATAAAACCTATTTTGGAAAAATTAGATTATAAACTCCTTAAAGGCATATGAAGAACACATTTAACAGATTTTAGCCAAGCAGGAATGATGAAGACTTAGTGTAATAAACTTAATGTGACTAGCCACGTACAAACTTTCTGAACATTTAATTTTGAAGGTACCATTTATTTCATAATTACTAAGTGCCAGGCAAATTACCAATACTTTATATGTTCATAACTCATTTCATCTCTCACAGCAAGACTATAAATTTAGGTATTAATGAATTTAGACTCTCCTTAAAGTCAGAATTACTTTTGTGATAAGCATCCTTTTCAATTTATACCAAATAAAAAGACAAAGAATAAAATTCTAACATGAATTTTCAAGATGAGAAAATGGAGACTTAGCAAGGTTAATAATGTGTCTAAGTTTGTGCAGTTATAGTCAGAGGCACGACAATTTTTTAAAAAAATTAATTGTTGTTGTATTACATTCATCCCCTTTTTTCTCCCCTCTGTCCTTCTTCCCACCCACCCATTCCCCCCAAAGTCAATCCCACCTGTTGTCCATGTCCATGGTTCCTTTATACTAGGTTCTTGTCTAAACTGCTCCCCTTCCTTGCCTCTGCCTCTCCCTTCCCCCCAGAGGCACAACAATTTTAACCTGAGTCTTATTCATAATCACTTTCCTCCTCTGCTTCTGCAAATTAAAAAGGTGCTCTCAGCCCTGCTCTTTTTAATATCTCAGTTCCTTGACCACACAGAAAGCAATTTCTACTGCAAATGCTATATGGCTTAGGCATTTCTCCAAAGTTAGAATTTAAGTATTGATTATAGATGAAAATCTTCGCTGTAGACATAAGAAATGTCCAAACCTGTTGAGGAATTGAGGAATTTTTATAATTTTATTTGAGCCAAATTTATGACAGTTGCCGAGAAGCAAAATCTCAATGGCTTGAGAACATTCTCTGAAGAATAACAGTTTTTCAGTTTATTTTATACAATACAATCAAAGGACGTATGTAGGATTAAATGAAATCCATTGGTGGTAGATTAAGGGAGCAAGAAAAAGCAAAATAGATAAATTTTTGGGATTGAATAAGAGTAAAATGGAGTCACACGTACTTCTTTTACATTGGTGAGTGCAGGATAGTTAATAATTAACATTAATAGCACATAGAATGGTATTGGGGGTGGGGAAAATAGCGATGAGGGGTCCTGTGGTCTTTTGCTCTGTTTGTGCCCAGCGAGGTCTGGGAAAGGTGATTACTCTGACATTTCAAAGGTATGTTATCTTAGATGCAAAAAGGTAATATCTTACTTTTGGTAAAGATTACAAGCTATCGGCTGGGATATGACCATCTGCCCCAACTTACTTTTAGTTAGGAATTATTGGTTCGGTGCGGACTTTCAACATTACATAGTTGAGTGCTTATGCATACTTTTCACAAGTAGAAAATATTTAATCTCATAATAGATGTTGGTTAATTTCTTTATAATATTGCAAACAAATAATGTCAATTTCTCCCATAATGTTATAATTATTGCATTTGTAACTTATTCGGCCTTAGTTTACCACTTGGAAACCAAAAATATTACACAAAATTTCCATTATGAAGTAGTTTTCTTCATTGTGTAGGTTATGAAAAATCAAAACAATGAAACTGAGGAAAAGAATGAAGAAACAAAATGGAGGTGCAATAGCCAACCTAACAAAGTTACTTAAGTCAGAATGGGCTGAAACATGAAGTATAGATTTTATTTTAAGCAGCCTGAAGACTTAGCCTTTTGAACTTCTCAATTGTGCATTAATGCTTGAAGATGTTTATGAATCCTACAGATAACCCTCTGAAGAATTTAGAAAATATTCATATATGCAGAGCACCATCTCAGACTGACAGGAAATTCAGCAAGGTGACAGAAATTTAGCCATAGATAGAGGAACCACTTTAGGACAGACTCCATTTTGACAGACTAATCGAGCAAACTTTTGCTTCTGTATCCCCCACCCCCCACCCCACCCCTTGCTCCCTTTCTGCTTTAAGCAAAAACTATATAAGGAAGAAGGAACCTGTGCTCCCAGCCCAGAATTTAAAGACTGACTCCTCTGGGTCCAGGCGTGTGATAAAGTGCCTACTTATTCCCTCATCTTGGTGTTCTGCCTGAGTTCTTCCTGCAACAAACCATTTCAGAAGCTAAGACTACAGGACTGATTATTCCCCAAAGCGTATTTTTTACTACCAGATGTCTCTATTTTTTTCTTCAGAACGCTCTGGCTGTTACCTAAAGATAAAGCTAAAGACCCTTGACTAAAACTTTGTCATTTAATTCTAGGGAAGCTTCTTCATTCATTTACTCTGTCAGCAAAATGAAGGGATTTCCCAGTTTCTCTTACTGAGTCAACAGTAGTAAATCACACTGTTTACTAATGAATGCTTACTGTACTGAGTGAAACAAAGAAATGCAAGAATATATCCTACTCTTAGAAGCTTAACAGGTAGACTATTGTATGTAAAATTAATAAGAGCGCATCTTGGGTACACCCTCATAAAGAGCGTAAGAAATAAAATCTTTGGGAATTTAGCTTTGAGGGAGACCTTAGTCGGTTCAAGCAGTTGAAAGGAGCTCTGAAAGTTGTGTAATGGTGTAGGTAGGCCAAATTGCTGGAGACTGCAGGGGACAGGAAGAAAATGGATGCAGAATTGAGGATTAGAATTGGCTTTCCCTGCCTGCAAAGGTACGGGCCCCAGAGCGAGGGACATTGCCTGAGGCAGTCGGATAGCTCTAGATTTGGCTGCACAGAGGGAGCTAGTACACAGCATGGATGACTGGAAACTCGGCCCCCTTATGCAACATGGCAGCCAGAAAAGAGGCAAAGGCAAACATGGCGGATGTAGGCCCTCATTGGTTGAAAAGATGGACACGCCCACTGGCTTCTGAAGCAAATGGAATTCTGGGAGAAAACTTGAAACAGAAGGTAGACAGCTCCTTTGCCTTGGCCGTTCTGGCCGTTTTGGCCTCCTGGCTTGTTAGGCTCTTGCTTGGCTCTGCACAAACAGGAGCGCTCATGGGACTGGCAGATGCTAGGCCCGCCTGGAGCTTAGGCTCCATACTATTGGAAGCCAGCTCTCTGAAGGCAGGTCCCACGCTAGGATTCATGCTTCCCAGGCTCCAGCCTTTGGGACTCTAAGATCCCATGCCGGAGGGCACATCATAGGTCCAGACTGCTTCTCCCTCACCCGGAGAGTAGCTCACAGAGACTGAGAGCAGCACGAGCAGGTATGAGGTGGGAAGTTCCTCATGGATAGAGCTTCCCCTGCACAACTGTGTGGAGTGATCTGGCAGCGACCCCAGACCCTGGGAGAGCGGGAGCTGCTGCTAGATGATGGCGGCTCTAAGACTCACAGTACACACCCCAGAGAGGATGGAGTGGAGATTTGATTGCGTGGCTGGCTTAAGCTCCAAAAGGACGTAAGCAATAATGGGGAGCTTCTGGGTATGGCTTTGGTTTGCAATCTTTTTGGGAGCAAGGGATGTTCTGTATCTTGCATAAGAGCAGGAACGCTCCCAGCTCCCCTACCACCACCCGCCCTGCCCAAATTGGAAACCCTAATAGAAACCTATTTCCTTCTACACAAATCTTTGTGATACGTGTATACACAGCGACAAGCCGCTGGACCTCATGTTGTCTGGTTACAGTTTGTGGGACATAATTGGGAAAGCCAATTTCATCAAAGCATTGCCTCAGGGGAAAAGATGGTGCAGGCAGTTTTGGAGCCTAAAATGTCCCTTAAGATAGAGTGCTAAATAAGGCCAGAAATAAAGAGCTTGTGCTAAGGTAGAGAAGGAATTAAAAGTGCTTGATAATTCAACATTTACAACTTTTGAAAACATACATTTTCCTATCAAACGTCTCCAGCTCTCATTCTACTGAACTTTCATGGGTGGGGCCTTTATCTTATCTCTGATATTTTCAGTGCCTTACACAGTCCTGAGGTAGGGTATGTGGCCAAATGTCTGTAAACAATAAGGGCTGCAGGGACTATCAAGGAGATAGACCAACCCAAAACAGATTTTTGGCTTAGAATTTGCAGAAGACCAGCTCGATCTAATTTCACCTTGTGGTAACCCTTGGTCTCATTATATACTCATTACTACACAATAACATGGTAAACCACATATCCATGCTGCTATGATTGGAAACAAAGTCCATAAAAAGACACAGCATGGCAAATCGGGCTCTTAGGAGAAATCTCTATCCATGTCTTGGAAAACTCCTCACTATTCCTACCCCTTTATTGAATGCCTTACTCCTCAATTAAATGAAACTCAACAAAAGAAGTAAATCCTACTAAGGAAAGGCTGGTCTGTCTGTGGAGTAGTTACTCTACTAATAAACTCCCTTTCACTTTAAACTCTATGCTGGCTCAATTTTATATTATTTCCTGGGCAAAGCTAAGAAGCCACTGTGGGTCATGGACCTTCAGGTCCCCAGACCTCTAGCATACCTGCATCAGTATTTTCAAGCCTGTCACAGGAAAGGCATTCTGTAAATATTTGTTGAATGACTGAATTACTCAAGATCAAATCATTAGTAAGTGTTAGGATTGGAATAAACCATTGTTTTTAACTTATTGAGATATGAATTATAAAATATTACAGCCCTGGTTGGTAGCACAGTGGATAAGGTGCCGGCCTGCGAACCCAAAGGTCGCTGGTTTGATTCCCCAGTCAGAGCACGTAATCAGGTTGCAAGCCAGGTCTCCAGCCAGATCCGTGGCTGGAGGCAGGTGAAAGGCAACCATACACTGATGTTTCTCTGTTTCTCTACCTCTCTGCCTCTCTCCCTTTCTCTCTTTCTGGAAATAATAAATAAAATCTTAAAAAAAAATATTACAGAATCATTATTTTCCCATTCTCCTTGTCTTTTGAATGGACTTAAGAAGTTTGTATTAGGGTTCTCCAGAGAAATTGTGTGTGTGTGTGTGTGTGCGTGTGTGTGTGCGCGCATGTGCTCATGCATGTGTGTATGTGTGTGTGTGCATGTGCTCATGCATTGTGTATGTGTGTGCATGTGCTCATGCATGTGTGTATGTGTGTGTGCATGTGCTCATGCATGTGTGTATGTGTGTGCGCATGTGCTCATGCATGTGTGTATGTGTGTGCATGTGCTCATGCATGTGTGTCTGTGGCAGTGGGAGGGGGGCATGGAGAGAGAGAGATTATAAGAAATTGGCTCATGCAATTAGCAGGCTGACAAGTCCCAAGATTTGCAAGGTAAGTCTGTGAACTAGAGACAAGAGCCAGTGGTGTAGTTTCAGTCTGAGTCTGAAGGCCTGAAATCCAGGGATAGTTGTTTCCGTTCTAGTTCAAACAAAAAAGCCAATGTCCCGGTTTAATGGCAGTCAGGCTGGAGGAATTTTTCTTTACTTGGGGGAGGGTCAAATTTTATGTTCTATTCAGATCTTCACCTGACTGGATGAGACCCACCCACATTAGGGAGGTAATCTGCTTTACTCACTCTGTCATTTAAATATTAATCTCTCCCTGAAACATCCTTAGACTTACCCATGGCCCAGATAATTTGGCACATAAAATTAACCACCACAAAACTTTACCATTCACAATTAATGTGACCAAATTTACTCCATGAATGCATCATGGTCTATATAAATCCAAACATGTATTTATGCGAGTCTCTTTTGTTGAGATAGTGCAGCATGGTGGGGAAGAACACCTTTGCTAGCGTTCACAGTTCACATTCCAGATGTATAAACTGGACAAGTTACTTCTCTTAGTGTCAATTTATAAATTGGAAATGAAAATTGGTTACTATTTGTAAACAAACGAAGCACTTTAAAATGAAGTCCAAGTTGCCATCCCAGAAAAACTGACATGGACATCTTATCCCTCAAGCCATGTTAAAATGGGGCAAAATAAACTTTGGCCTGGGCCTAAAGCAACACTATCCCAAAGAACTACTTGCAGGGATAACAGGAAAGCAGATGTTATGACTACTAGACTGATGACATGGGACTAAAAGTTAAAAACATTGTTTAGAATTAATGTCACTATGTTAACTTATCTCTACCAATGGAAATGCTTTTTTTCTATTGAGGTAATTATTCCCCTCCCCTTTTTCATAAACACCTCTTGCCTTGGTTTTCTAATCAGAACACTTTAGGGATTGTGCCTGAATCTGCTTCCTAAATAGCTTTTCTTTTTCTTCTTCTCTCTCTTTTTCCCCCTTCTTCCTTCTTCCTCCTCCTCCAGTCTTCCTTCTCCTCCCCTTTCCTCCCCCTTCCTTCACCTCCCCCTCCTTCTTCATATATATATATATATATATATATATATATATATATATTTTTTTTTTTTTTTTAGATTTTATTATTTTCAAAGAGAGGGGAAGGGAGAGAGGCAGAGAGGGAGAGAGACATCAATGTATAGTTGCCTTTCACCTGCCTCCAGCTACAGACCTGGCTGGAGACCTGGCTTGCAACCTGATTATGTTGCAACCTGGTTATGTGCCCTGGCTGGGGAATCAAACCAGCGACTCTTGGGTTCACGGGTCAACACCTTATCCACTGTGCCACTAGCCAGGGCTGCTTCTTTATATATTTTTGATTTCAGATAAAGGCCTATTGCTTCTCACTTGGGGTTATTTTTAGGTTACCATATCTAATAATAAAAATTTAATAAATGTGACATACCCGTACTATTTCTTTGATTCTGTGAAATAAACACTCATTTAAAATATCAAGTTATGTTTTTAATTTTAAACACTCAATACTCTTGCAAGGCAGGTGCCTTTTATTTTATTATATTTGTTTTTTAATTCTTAGTTTAATACCTGATACATAGTAAGCACATAATAAAAATTTTAAGAATACTTAATATTGCCCTGACTGGTGTGGCTCAGTGGATTGTGCAGTGGCCTGTGAACCAGGTCACTGGTTGGGTTCCCAGTCAGGGCACATAACTGGGTTTCAGGCCAGGTCCCCAATTGGGGGTGTGCAAGAGGCAACCACCCATTGATACTTCTCTCCCCATCTTCCCCTCACTCTGAAAATAAATAACTAAAATCTTTAAAAAAAATTAAAAATAAAGAATACTTAATATTATTGGGTAAGAAAAAATTTAACTTAGGGCATTTGAATTCTGTAATCCTAAAAATATACACATTTTGAGAATAACTTTTTCTTATACACAAATATTAACTTGATTTGAAAAGGAATATTTAGAGAAGTTATAATAACAGAGGCAGATCATTTCATTAACTTAATATTTGTTAATTATGTTGCCTTGTAAGCCTATAAACCTAAAACAGTTTCCATACACAACTAGAGATGACATAAATTTTAGTTGATCCCATCAATTAATTTTTCTTTTTGCAGCACATCTTTAAACTTCAGTGGCATAAATATCATTATAATAATACATTAAATAACTCTACACTTTTCAGTTTTTTTGAATATGCTATCACATATGATTCTTACAATAATCATAGAGTGGGTAAGTAGATGTCACTATCCTCATTTTACAGACCAACTGAAGAATGAGAGTTTCAAACTAGTATTCCAAGTACTAAGCATCAAATTAATGACTAAGCTAGAAACTTTAAACTTAGGGTACTTTCTAATACACCAAATCTAATTAGACTTAACTCCACATTCCTAAGTAAAAAATACCAGCAGGTCTTTGTTAAGAAGTGATTTTCTTTCAATATATGTGATTATTAGGCAGTGTTTATCCCCTGTTAAAAATTTAAAAATTTTATGATAATAGGAATGAAAAATGAACCATGTAAATATCACAATACCATGAGATAAAAATCAGAGTAATTAATTTTAAACTCTTGAGTTTGGTTCACTAAGTAATATCATATATACTCTAGATGATAGCTTTGCTTATATTAAAGTTTGAGTCTTGAGTTTGACACTACTTTCTTTTTCTATGGTTCTACAACACATTTTTCTAATTGACAGATACTACTTACTGTATTGTCTTAAATTTACTCAAAAATATTTTTAAAGGAATGTGGTATGTAGTGGAAATAATAGTTTTTTGTAAGTTGGTGCAGGATTTATAGCCTTAATACAAATTTGACTCAAATTTTTTTATTGAAGTTACAATCTTGATAAGATGATGAAATAATTTGAATTACCCCTGAGTCTGCCACTCTGATCATGAAGTTATTTGATATGATTGAGTAATTTTCTTTGATTCCTTCCATCTCTACAGGAGAGTAAATTCCAGTAGGTTTTCCAAAGCCCCTAATTGAATGGCTTCCTGGCAATTTTGAGTTTAAGGACTATGTCTTTCACTTCTCTTGTATCTCCTCTTACAGTACTCAGAACAATGCCCGCCTACAGAAGGTGCTTAATATGTTGTAGAGCAATGAATATACACATGAAGTTAGTTGGGAAGAGACCTGGGATAGTTTGGTGGGGTACAGGAACAGGAATACTCTCTTTGTTCAAAGTATAGGTGAATAGATACCTTCACACTGAGATGTCAAAAATGACAATCCTGTGTAGCAATCGGTGAAAATAAGCAGGCAGAAGGGGGAAATGACAGGCAGGCACAGAGTCAGCCCAAGGAAATGAAGGCAAACTTTGACCATGAGACAAGGGCGAGCTAGGGAAGGGAATGATGTCACCAGAACAACAATAGAGGAAGACAGTTTTGGCAGCAGCTTTTGAATAAACTTTGAAGAAAAAAAATTAGGGGGGAAAAGGAAACGGGAAAAGGAAGTCTGCTTAAAACTCAGCATGACATTTGCAGTGGGTGGGGCTTCCTGTCACAGTTTGATATTTGGAACATCTGGTCGCCTTGTATAATGAGACCTTAGAAACTTCAGCTTTCTCAAGTGATCAGATTAGAATATGTATGTATTGTATGGTCTAACAGTCATTGCCAGTAGACAGTTCTATCTGAAGAAAGAACGGAAAAAAAATACAGAGGAAAACAAACTCTTACATAGGAATGTTCCTGCTAGTTTCCCCATGTAAGTATTCATATTTGTAAATGTATACACATGCTTTATGTGTTTTTGGAATTTACTGGCTTTGTGTTAAAATGAAAGTATTATAAATTCTCTTTTAATTTAATGATCTCAAGTAGTGAAATGCTTGCCAATAGATTTACAGATTCCACACCTTGCTTCATTTACATTATAGGCCAAGGTTTTTCACAGTACAATTGTGCATTTAATGTTCTTAGTCTTTAATGAAGTCTACTTTGGAGTTAAAAACTGACTCTTCCAACGAGTAGCAAAACTAATAATGATACTTTATCATCCGAAGGCTAACCTCTGTATGTAAGTGTGTGTGGCTATATTATGGTAACAAATAAATTCCCTAATCTCAGTGGCTTAAAAAACAAAATTTTATTTCTCAGAAGGTTCAGTACAGGCTGTCTGGGTCTCTGTACAAGCAACCTCTTGGGGATCTAGACTTCCTGTATCTCGTGATCTCTATCACCTCCTCACCTGCCAAAATCAGTGGATAAAGCACACTGGCTTTTAATTGCTTCAGCCAGGAAGTGATACATACCACCTTGCTGTGTCCTACTGGACAGAACTAATCATGTGGCTCCAGCCCAAAAGCAAAGGAGCCTGAAAACAAGGAGAAGCACATGAGTATTCTGGGAACACTAACTGCCTCTGCTAGTTTCTACAAAAGCAACCGGGGAAGAACATATTGGACATTCTAACTTTATTATTTTGGGAAATACTTTTGATTTGAAGTTTTCCAGTAGGAAGGTAAGTCAATCAAAAAGAGAATAGAATAGTAATTTTAATATTCATAATCCTTCATTTCTCCATATGATACCCAAAGCTAAATATCCCATTTGTATAATGGCAGGAGTGTAGGGACAGATATTTATATCAGAATTTCTGTTCTGATTGACTTTTGTATTAAAATAAAGTATCTTTTATTTACCTGTTGTTTAGGAAAACTTCCTCTCTTTCCTGCATCTATTTCTTAGATGTGTTATAGTTTTATTTTTAAATATTTGCTTCTAACTTTAATTTGGATATATTTGAAAGCTGTTCCCCAAACTGTTCTCCCTACTGATATTCCATCCTTGAGAAGTATACTACATATGTTTGTGAAAGTTTATAAATTATATGTATTAATAGGGTGGGTCAAAAGTACACTTGTTCATATGGAAAATAATATAATTAATTAATTAATTAATAATTAATAAATAGATAACAATACAAGAATAGACTCTGTGTTTTATAACTGTAAACCTATTTCCACCCCATCCTGTGTACATACTTAAGGAAACTTTGTAGTTGTCTATTAATTATTGAGCTTAATGAATCTTATTTTGATTTTTTTATCATGGTAAAATATACAAAATATGAAATTTACCACCTTAACCATTTTTTACAAATCATTATTTGAGGATATTTTTATTGATTTTAGAGAGAGGAAAGGAGAGAGACAAACATTGAAGTGATAGAGAAATATCAATTGGTTGCCTCCTGTATGTGCCCTGACTGGGGATCAAATCCCCAACCTTTTGGTATATGGAAAGACCCTCCAGCCAACTGAGTCACTCAGCCAGGGCCCACCTTAACCATTTTTAAGTGTGTAGTTCAGCGGCATTAAATACATTCATGTTGTTGCGTAATCATCACCATTGTCCATTTCTGAAACTGTTTTATCCTCAACCTCTATATCCATTAAACACCAATGCCCATTCCTCTATAATATATACCATATATTTAAAAAATATTTTATTTCATTATTTTTAGAAAGAGAGGAAGGGAGAGAGGCAGAGAGGGAGAGAGACATCAATGTATGGTTGTGTTTCACCTACCTCCAGCCACAGACCTGACCTGGAGACCTGGTTTGCAACCTGGTTATGTGCCCTGGCTGGGGAACCGAACCTGCAACCTTTGGGTTCGCAGGCCGGCACCTTATCCACTGTGCTACCAGCCAGGGCATATATACCATATTTTGATTAGAGAGACACCAAGTGTTCAACCCATATTATCTGTGCCCTTTTATTTTACATATCACATATATCTTACTATTTACACTTTTCTTTCTTTCTTTTTCTTCTTTCTTTTATTTATTTATTTTTATTTTTTTAGGATTTTACTATTTTTAGAGAGAGGGGAAAGGAGAGAGGCAGAGAAGGAGAGAAACATCAATGTATGGTTGCCTTTCACCTGCCTCCAGCTAAGGACCTGGCTGGAAACCTGGCTTGCAACCTGGTTATGTGCCCTATCTGGGAATTGAACCAGCGATCTTTGGGTTTGCAGGCTGGCTCCTTATCCACTGTGCCACCAGCCAAGGCCTATTTCTACTTTTCATTACACTTTCTGGCAAAGCTCCATTTTTCAAAGGAAGTTTTCTTCACTGTACCTAGTGGTGTGCTGGGAATAATCAATTAGTGTATTTGGCCTTCAGTTACATTATTAAGATTTCCCTTTTCTACCTTGATATCATAATAGTGATTTTTTATAAGTTATTTTAAATATGGAGATTCTGTGGAGTGGTAGGGCACTTCATCACCAGTTTTACCATGTTTCTAAATTTGTTTTTCATATTTCTATTGTAATTCTATCACTAATAATGTTCTTACCACATAATGGTAAGTACTAGGAACCATTCTAAATATTTGGTACACATAATACATGATGATGCTAGTTTTTGAAATAGGAAAAACAGGACAAAGGCAAGGTGAAAAGAAGGAAAAAGATAGGTGACTCAACTTTTGGGCATGTCGGGTTTGAGGTGCCAGAGGAAAGACATGGAAGACAGCAGGTGGGAAATGTGAATTTGAACAAGGAGTTAGAAATCAGGAGCACTGCTAGGGCTGGAAGTGGATTGGGAGGGAATGAACAGTATGTCTGGAGGAGCTGTAGCTGTGAAACAAGTGAGATTGTCAAAGGGGAGAGAGAGTGCAATGCCTGCTTAGCTCAGCACCTGCCCTGAGCTGAGTTCCAGGTAGGAGTAGGGATTTATCAGGCAGGAAGGCAAGAAAATACGTTTCAGATGAAGAAAACAGGGATGTCATGAAGCCTGAATGGTCCTTGGTAACCTTAGTTCTACTTTCTGTCTCCCGAAATCCGACTATGGATACCTCACCTGAGTGAATCTTGCATGTTTACCTGCTGCCTGTGGCTTATGAAGGACAGTGGTTCTTACCCTGGCTGTGCAGCCAAATCGCCTGGAGGAGCTTTGAAAAAGTACAAATGTCTGAGCCTCAGAATGAGAGATTCTGAGTCACGTGGCCTGAAGCAGGGGGTCAAACTTCTGCATTTAAAAACAAGTAAGTCAACCAACCAAGTAAGAGCCAACGCCTTCCCTGGAAGAAGACCAGCGGAATAGTGTCCCAAGCTAATGGAGGTAAGGCTGAGGGCCAGGGGAATGGCCAACCAGGAAAAGTGCCTCAGGAGGGGGTTAGGAGATAGAGAATTCCTAAGCAGCTGCTGGGTTTGCCAAACAAGTTTTCATCAGAAGCTTCAGTTTCAGTAGAAGAATAAGGAAGAATAATTGGTGGAATAAGTTCTCTGGGACACTGGAGAAGTCGGAATCAAAGTTATGGATAGAAGGAAAGGATTCAAGGATGAGTGGAGATACAGACACACTATTAAACAGAAGGGATGCTTATGGAGAGACTGGATGCCCGCTAGTTGCAATTGTCCGAGCAAAGTTGCCAGCACACTCACGGGGAGGCCACGGTTGTGCGGATTAAGAACACTTGCTCGGGGGCCAGATTGCGAGGCTCTGATTCTGGCTCTGCCATTTCCCAGGTCTGTGATCGTTATGCTTCAGATTTCTCCTCTGTCAAGGGGATCGTTAAATACTATTTTCTGCTCTGTTGGGCTGTTGTGACAGTTAAAAGGAGTTCGGTCATGTCCTTCAGCCAGCACCTGGCACGCAGAAAGAACTCACGTGAGTTAACAGCCACGGAATCGAGGATGGGGCTTGTTGGCTGGCCGCCTCTGAGGGGAATGGAAGAAGTTGCCAGCTGGAGCCGTGAAGATGCTGCAGATCGATTCCTGAGTTCCTCGGCGGAATCCAGCAGCTGAAAGAGGCAAATGCAGGGAATCAGCAAGGCAAAAGTCCAGGAGGTTTAGTGGCTGTGAAGGAGGTGGAAGTGCAGCTTGGAGAGAAAGATATGGGGGGAGAGAGAAATTCAATAGGGCAGTTGTGTTTTAGGCCTCCTGCTTCAAAGTTGATTCCACACCATCGATTGTTTTCAGACTGCTGCTGGCAGTTCCTCAAAGATGCCTCAGGGACAATTCTCTCCATGGAGGCTCCATTTACATCTATCTGCACAAGGAAGGGTTGGGGAAAAGGGTGTGGAGGAGTGGAAGAAGTGTGTGTTCTTTGTAAAAATTCATTGGGAAAAAAAGGGTGTTTCTGTTGTTTGCCTGTGTTTCGGTTTGAAAACCGCTACACCCTTTGGTGCAATGAATTTGGGATTGGCAATATGGAGACACAGACTTTGATCCTGTACTGGCGAAGGCAGCCGTGTGATTTGGGCAGGGTCGCTTACTTTCTCTGGGGACCAGTTTTCTCATATGTGAAAGGAGCGGGCTGCACTAAATGATCTTTCGTGCTCGAACACCCCCTTTTTCCGGCTCTCTGAGCACTGGGGTTCAATAGCATCTTCGCGCCGCAACTTTGGAAGTTTGAGTGCGCCACCTTGTGGTGAAAATGGATAACGCTGTCACCAGGCTCAAGGATACCGAAATCCCAGGGAATCAGGCTGCTTTCTAGCCGGGCTTTAATACATATGTAGAAAAATCTCTCTCCAGGGACAGGGAAGCCCTATTCAGGGCCAGACTGCTCTTTTGTTAAAATAAATTGAGGATGAGCTAGACATGGAGCAGTAGCCAGCATCTCATAATGGCAACCAGAATAACTTAACACATGAATAATTCATGATATGCTCAGCCTGTTGGAGAGAGGAGGCCAATAACATTAGCCAAAGCTTACTTGGAACCTGCTTACTTGAATTCAATTTTTCTTGATTGAAACAGTGACCTTGAAAATGACTCCATCTTCATATTAAGACGTATATCACAAGTTTCTCAGTATAGTGGTAAAACTGTTCTCTGTGTGTGATATTTATGTCACTGCACTTTTGAGCTAAAATAAAGGGTCACTCTGCAAGGCACAACAGCTTCTTTGTCTTTGACTTATTTTTAAAATGGCTGATTAATAATACTGGAGATGCAGGTACAATTCAGAAGGTTATTGGAACAAAAGCTGCTGGGGATGACCTTGGATTATGAATTTCCTACCCATATGGGCAGAAAGGGTGTCTGTAACAATGCGGCTGGGAAACAAATACTGTAAAATGATAATAGAACAGAAGTTGAGGTAGTTTTTCTTTCACTGTGCTAATCCTTGAACCCTTGAGGAATGGGTTCCACGGCTTTGGTTTTGGACTATACAAGGGAGACCCCCCACCCCACCCCACCCCGCCCACGTGGAATTTATTTAAATATAAAAATGTTTGTATTTTTTCTTACATGTTTAAACTTCAGTCACCTTTCAAGTACTCTCCATTTGATGCAGTACACTTATTGAGACATTTTTTCCACTGCTCAAAACAGCTTTTGAACCCATCAATTTTGATGCCTTTTATGCTTCTGCTGCTTTTTGTTTCACCTCTTTCACATCAGAAAAATGTTTCCTTTGAGGACTTCTTTCATCCAGGAAACATAAAAAGTCACTCAGGGCAACATCGGGTGAACAGGGAGGGTGGGGCGTGGTGGTCATGCAGTTTTTTGGTAAAAACAAACTGCTGAATATTCAGTGTAGTGTGGGCAGGTGTGCTTGTAAATCACCCATCATGAAAGAGACAAACACATTGAGAGAGTCTTCAAAAAAATTTACTGAAGCCAAACTCAGCCTATCAAAACAATGCCAGCAGGTACACTGGTACGGATGGGTCCCTAGAACACTCACCTAGCACGGGAAGCCTGTACTACAAGGGGCCTGTCCTCCAGGAGATAACGCCAGGGTTTTTTTCCCCCCCTCCCTTGTACGCATACCCACTCCCTAGGTTAAACCCCACTTGTCTTTTTTTCCCAGCAAAGCTTCTGAATCAAACCTTACCCTTCAAAGAGTTAGTTTAAAAAATTGCTCAGAAGAGTTTCTTTATACTTAGTCATTTTATTTACTCTATGAAAGGATTTGTGGATGTAAAGCTATAATGTCCAAAATTTCTTATAGGCTGATAGCAAACCAATCACCCACTTTTCTAATTCTATTGGTCAACCTTATACTCCCTTCCTTAAACTCCTTGTCCCTCAGTCTCAGCTGTAACTGCTCTATTCCTATTCTATTTTTTGTTTGTTTGTTTGCTTGCTTGCTTTTATTGTTGTTCTTTTACAGTTGTCCCAGTGTTTTCCTCCTGGTTGCTCTCCGCTGCCCCACCCACCCCCACTCCCACAGTCAATCGCCACCCTGTAGTCCGTTTGCATGAGTCATTTGTACATGTTTCTTGATTGGACCCTTCCTCTTCTTCCCCTTTCCCCCCTCCCCTCTAGTCACTGTCAGTCTGTTTCTATTTTGCTCATTTGTTTGTTTTGTTCATTAGGTTCCTCTAATAGGTGAGATCATATGGAAATTTATCTTTCACTGCCTGGCTTATTTCACTTAGCATAATAACCTCCAGTTCCATCCATGTTGTTGCAAAAGGTAGGAGTTCCTTCTTTCTTTCTGCTGTGTAGTATTCTTTTGTGTAAATATACCACAGTTTCTGATCCACTCATTTACTGATGGGCAGTTAGGCTGTTTTCAGCACTTGGCCATTGCAATTAGTGCTGCTGTGAATATAGGGGTGCATAGGTTCTTTTGAATTGGTGTTTTAGGATTCTTTGGGTATAATCCCAGCAGTGGAATCAATGGATCAAAAGGAAGTTCTGTTTTTAATTTTTTAAAGGAAATTCCATATTATTTTCCACAATGGATGCATCAGTCTTCATTCCCACCTACAGTGCATTAGGGTTCCCTTTTTTTCACATCCTTGACAGCACCTGTTGCTTGTTGATTTGCTAATGATGGCTATTCTGACAGGTGAGAGGTGGTATCTCATTGTGGTTTTAATTTGCATCTCTCTGATGGCTCGTAATGTTGAGCATCCTTTGATATGTCTATGGGCCTTCTCTATATCCTGCTTGGACAAGGGTCTGTTCAGGTCTTTTGCCTGTTTTTAAATTGAATTGTTGAGCCATATGAGCTCTTTATATATTTTGGAGATCAAACCCTTGTCTGAGGTGTCATTGGCAAATACATTTCCCCATATGGTTGGTTTTCTTTTCACTTTGATGATGTTTTTTTTTAGCCATACAGAAGATTTTTAATTTGATGTAGTCCCATTTATTTATGCTTTCCTTTATTTTCCTTGCTCTAGAGGATGTATCAGCAAAAATATTGCTGCATGGGGTATCTGCAATTTTACTGCCTATGTTTTCCTCTAGGATCTTTATGGTATAATGGCTTATGTTTAAGTCTTTTATCCATTTTGTGTATATTGTAGTGTATGGTATAAGTTGGTGGTCTAGTTTCATTTTTTTTTGCATGTCCCTGTCCAATTATCCCAACACCATTTATTGAAGAGGCTATTTTTACTCCATTGTATGTTTGTGTCCTCTTTGTCAAATGTTAATTGACCATAGAGACTTGGGTTTATTTCCGGGCTCTCTATTCTGTTTCATTGATCTATATGTCTATTCTTATGCCAGTACCAGACTGTTTTGATTATAGTGGCCTTGTTTGATATGGTTTGATATCAGGTATTGTAATCTCTCCTACCTTGTTATTCTTTCTCAGGATTACTGACACTATTTTTGGTTCTATGTAAATTTTGAAATACTTGTTCTAAGTCTGTGAAATATGCCATTGGTATTTTAATAGGGATTGCATTGAATCTATAGATTACTTTGGGTAGTATAGGCATTTTAATGATGTTAATTCTTCCAATCCATGAACATGCTATATGCTTTCATTTATTTGTATCTTCCCTAATTTCTTTCTTCAGTGTTCTATAGTTTTCTGAGTATAAGTCTTTTATTATCTTCTTGGTTAAGTTTTTGCTCCCATTCCTAAAAGTTTATGATACTTATACTCATTCATAATTCCTTCTCATTTCACAGCAAATGATGTGCACCCTCCACTTGTATTCTGAATTTTATAACCTCTTACCTTATCTACCATTATTCTCTTTTGTATTTCTACTTTTCCTCCTAAGCTTATAATCATGTATGTTTTGTGTATTTAAACAAGGAAGCAAACTTCTCTTCTCCACTTTAGTTACTGTTTTGTGTGTCCTCTTCTGGTCTGAGGCAACTCTTTAACAGGGTTGGTATGTTCTGTATGTCCATTCCCAAATCTCATAATTTCTCAAATGATAGTAATAAGGCTTCCACATCAGCCATGCTACTGAAAGTACCCCTTCAAAGGCACTGCAAGCAGATTCAATGAATGCTTTTCAGGCTCCTTTTACTTATTGAAATGTAATGATGCCCGAACAATCCGAACCTCATGTTGTGATGTCCTTTCCTGAACAACACTGAGATCATTCTCTCTACTAATTACCTGTCTCAAAGGGCTAATCTGATATCTCTGATGACATCACATTAGTGAAGGTCAGAAAGTCAGAACATCAAATGTTATTGACTGCACTAGATGTCAAAATGTAAAACTTAGCTTAAAAAAGAACAACCCCACAAAAACGTATTTGTGGCATTTAATACTGCTGATTACCTTATTTATTTATTTATTTATATCCTCATCCCACACTGCTGATTACCTTATTTATTTATTTATTTATTTATATCCTCATCCCATACTGCTGATTACCTTATTTATTTATTTATTTATTTATTTATATCCTCATCCCAGGATATGTTATTAATTTTAGAGAAAGAGGAAGGGAGGGAGAAAGAGAGAGAGAGAAACAGTGATGTGAGTGAGAAGCATAGTTTAAGGTTGCCTTTCAGACATGCCCAGACCAGTGACTGAACCCACAACCCAGGCATGTGCTCTGACCAGGAACCTGCGACCTTTCTGTTTGTGGGGCAATGCCCAACAAACTGAGCCACACTGGTCAGGATACCTTCATCTTGCAACTGTCTCCTCAACTGGCTTCCATTATACTACTTTTCTACAGTCTTCTCTTTCTGCTTTAGAATTTTTTTTTCAGTTTTATTTTTAGGGGTGTGTGTGTATGTGTTTGAAATTTATTGTGTACCTTCGAAGTGCCAAACACTGTAATAGTTTACACACATTAGCTCATTTAATCCTTAAAATAACCTTATAATGTAGCTGGTTTTAATCCTCATTTTATATGAGGAACTTAAAACTCACAGAGGTTAATAATTCTCTGAGTATCAGATTCACATCACATGGTCATCTGTCTTCAGTGATCAAGCTCTTTTGCTGTTATAGTGCTTTTTCTTCATCATACTTCTCCAAGTTTAACATGCCAGAAGGCACTGTCCACAATTCTCTTACTTTTCCTGGGGAGTATCATTCCCACTTGGGATTTAGTGACTATTTTATGCTCATGAATGTAAAATCATTTTGTGGACTGTCACTCCACATAACTCACTGCCTTTTGGGCATATCTAAACACATTTCCCACAGGCCTCTCAATCTCAACTCCTTCAAAGCTTTTCTTTTTAAATTATGGAGAGAATACCTAATGTGAGACACCAAAAAGATAGTTTTTTTTTTTTTTTTCTCGTAAGATGGCTCTAGTACAGCTTAACTGTCTTTAACTTTATTCAAAACAATTTTGTAAATTGTGTTGTGACAGCTGTCATATCAGCATGCATTAAAAAATATATCAAAATTGGTGATATTTTGTGTAGTCACTTGAATATTGAAGATGGAAGGAAATATACCTTTTCAGCATATTATACTTTATTATTTCAAGAAAGGTAGAAGTGTAACTGAAATGAAAAAAATGATTTGTGCAGTGTAGGGAGAGGGTGCTGTGACTGATTAAACATATCAAAAGTGGTTTGCAAAGTTTATGTGGGTAATATATCACTGGACAATGTTCCACAGTCTGGTAGACAAGTTGAAGTTACGAGCGATCAAATTGAGATAGTAATTGAGAACAATCAACATTATATCATGTGGGAGATAGATGACATACTCAAAATATCCAATCAGTAAAGTTATTAGTGAAAATGAAAAATGTATCTTTTATTTTATGGAAAAAATTTATGGACTTTTTAGCCAACCCAATATTATATATAATATTATATAATGTTCCTGGTACCTACTGCAGTGCTGGCACATAGTAGATGCTCAATAAATATTTATTGAATAGATGACTAAATAAATGGATGGGTGAGTTAAAAAAACAATTTTAAATGTGTGATAATATTGACTATAGTCAAAGTCTTATCAAAGTACACAGAGTCCTAGGTAGGGGCATTACCATTCCCAACCTCAGTGCATCCTTTTCTTCCACTACTCACAGCCCTCCAGCCACACCAGCCTACTTTTTGTCCTTTAAACATGACAACCTCATTTTGCTTCAAGTCCATTGCATCTGCTGTTCTCTCTTTCTCTCTCTCTTATTATTATTATTTTTTAAATGTATGATTGCCTTTCACCTGCCTCCAACTATGGACCTGGCTAGAGACCTGGCTTGCAACCTGGTTATGTTGCCCTGGCTGGGAATCGAACCAGCAACCTTTTGGGTTTGCAGGTTGGCACCTTATCTGCTCCGCCACCAGCCAGGGCCCTGCTAATCTCTTTTACTGCAGTGCTCTTCCTAAAGGTTATTTCACAGCTGGCTCTATCCTATATTTCACAGCTGGCTCTATCCTATACTTCATGTCTCAGCTTAATTGCTATCTCCTCAGAGAAACTTTCCTGATCATTCTATCTGTAGAAGTCTTTCTTGCTTCAGGTTTTTGTGATTGCATCATCCTTTATAATTATTTTGTGTTTGCTTCGTTATTGTCTGTATGTTCCCACTAAACCAAAGCCCCTGAAGTCAATTCACTTGTGCAGGACCATGCAGATTAATACATGGGTGCCTATCTGAGGTGGGTGAATTAGCTAAAGTCTAGTCCACCTCTATTTATTCACCAGAAGAGCTATCTTTAAAAATAATTGTCCCAAGATATCACCCAGGATAGAAATGGACATGCTTTTGTTGGTCTTGTTTAATGAAAGGGAGTTGTGTCACTGCAGTACAAACTTACCTGAGAAGTGCCCCAAGAAAATCCTGAAATTATCTTCTGGAGGATAGGCCCTTTGTAGTATAGGCTTTCCTCACTAGGTGAATGTTCTAGGAACCCATCTGTATTAGTGTACCAGCTGGCATAGTTGTAAGAGCCTATGTTTATCTTCAGTGAATTTTTTGTTGAAGTCTCCTTCAGTGTGTTTTCCCATTTCATGATGGGTGATTTATGAGTGTACCTGCCCAGTGCTGGGTAAATTGGGGTGAGCAGATGCAGCAGTTGTAGGGGGACTGAGGCCACAATGAAAGTGAAGTCATACATTTAAACCTGGGAGGTGATCCTGGGGCCAGACTGTGCAGCCCATGGTTCCAGCACTGCTTCTCACTGTAAAACCAGTGGTGGTTGGGATGGGGGAAGAAACTACTGGCCTCTACAGGCAAGAGGCATTGTTTCCTCTAAGACCCCTTCCCCACATACAGTGACCCAACATGGTGAAATGGGTTGCCCCACACTGACAAATTCCTAAGGATCCACCCCTTAAAATGCAACAGGTGTGACTGCACTACCTAAAACACAGAAAGCCATCAAACTGAGCAGACAGAAAAGTATGGATTAAAAGAGGAAGCAGATCAAGGTGCCAGGTGGAGAAATGAGCAACAAAGAGATAGCCAACCTAACAGATAAGGAGATAGCCTGCCTAACAGAAGCAGAGTTCAAAATGCTGGTGATTAAGATGCTCCCAGACTTGATATATATATATATATATATATTTTAAAGATTTTATTCATTCATTTCAGAGAGAAGGGCAAGGAGGGAGGAAGAAAGGGAGAGAAGCATCACCGTATGGTTGCCTTTCACCTGCCTCCAACTAAGGACCTGGATGGAGACCTGGCTTACAACGTGGTTATATGCCCTGACTGGGGAATCAAACCAGTGACCTTTAGGTTCACAGGCTGGTGTCTATTCCTTGAGCCACCAGCTGGAGCTGACAGATATTCTTAAATACAGCAAATGCAGAAGGGAGGAGTTAAGGAAGGCTAGGCTGTGTGAAATGAAGAAAAATCCACATGCAACCAAGGGTGAAGGGATGGAAACTGGGGTCCAAATCAGTGATTTGGAACATAAGGAAGAAATAAACAATCAACCAGTACAGAATAAGGAAACAAGAATTGAAAAAAAAAAAATGAGAAGCTTAGGAACATCTGGGACAACTTTAAATATGCCAATATCTAAATCATAGGGGTACCAGAAGGAGAAGAGGAAGGGCAAGAAATTGAAAATTTATGTGAAAAACTAATGAAGGAAAACTTCCCTAATTTGGTGAAGGAAATAGACAGATAAGTCCAGGAAGCACAGAGAGTCCCAAACAAGCTAGACCTAAGGACATATCACACCAAGACATAATTAAAATGCCAAAATTTAAAGAGAAAGAGGGAATCTTAAAATCAGCAAGAGAAAAAAAGAGAGTTACCTACAAAGGGATTCCCATAAGACTCTCAGTTGATTTCTCAAAAGAAACTTTACAGGCAAGAAGGGACTGGCAAGAAGTATTCAAAGTAATGAAAAACAAAGCCCTACAACCAAGATAACTCTGTCTAGCAAAGCTGTCATTCAGAATGGAAGGGCAGATAAAGTGCTTCCCAGACAAGGTAAAGCTAAAGGAGTTCACCATCACCAAGTCATTGTTATATGAAATGTTAAAGGGATTTACTTAAGAAAAAAAGGATAAAAATTATGAACGTTAAAAACAACAAACTCACAACTATCAATAACAGAATTAAAAAAAATAAAAATAAAAATGAAAATAAACTAAGCAGACAACCTGAGAGGAAACAGAATCAAAGATATAGGGAACATTTGGAGGGGAGTCAGCTGGGAGGGGGAAGGGAAAGAAGGGGGAAAGGCACAGGGATTAAGAAGCATAGTTGCTAAGTGCCCTTCAGTGGGTGAATGGCTCAAAAAACTTTGGTACATTTACACAATGGAGTTCTATGAGGCAGAAAGAAAGAAAGAGCTCCTACCATTTACGATAGCATGGATGGAACTAGAAAGTATCATGCTTAGTGAGATAAGCAGGGCAGCAAAAATTAAACACCACATGTTCTCACTTAATACAGGAGACTAATGAACAAACAAACAAGCAAACAAAACAGAACCAGAGACATGAATACAAGAAACACACTTTCAATGTGAAGAGGGGAGGGGGAGGGGAAGGGGGGAGGAGGTGAAGGAGGCAAAAAAGGGACATAGTTCAGTCAAGGAACTAGCATGGATGACCCATGCACATGGACAACATGTGGGATTGACTGTTGAGAGGATAGGCCTCCCACAACAGTCAATTGGTGGGATAGCTGGAGGGAGGGGGGCTGCTGGGTGGTGGGGAACAAAGGGAAAAGAAATTGGGAAACTGTAATGACATGATTTAAAAAATTAACAAAAAATAAAAATGAATAAAAGAAAAAAAGAAATGTCAGAGAAACTACAGGAAAAAACCAATTTATAATAACAAGAAAAATAAAGTATCTAGGAATAAATTTAACCAATGATGTAAAGAACCTATAGAACACTGAAGAAAGAAATTGAGGAAGATACAACTAAATGGAAGCATATACCATGTTCATAGATGGGAAGAATTAACATTAGTAAAATGTCAATACTACCCAAAGCAATCAAAAGATTCAACACAATTCCTATTAAAATACCAATGGCATATTTCACAGATTTAGAACAAATATTTCAAAAATTTATATGGAATCAAGAAAGATCCCAAAGAGCATCAGCAGTCTTAAGAAAGAAGAAGAAAGTAGGAAGGATGATAATACCTGATATCAAACAATATTACAAGGCCACTATAATCAAAACATTCTAGTGCTGGTGTAAGAACAGACACATAGATGAATGGAACAGAATAGAGAGTCTAGAAACAAACCCAGTCTCTATGGTCAATTAATATTTGACAGGGGGTATGAACATACAATGGAGTAAAAATAGCCTCTTCAATAAATGGTGTTGGAGGACCTGGAATGGTAAATGCAAAATAATAAAACTAGATCATCAACTTACACCATACACCAGAATCTATGCAAAATGGATAAAAGACTTAAACATGAGCCCTGACACCATAAAGTTTCTATAGGAAACCATAGGCAGTAGAATTTCAGATATCCCACATAGAAATATATTTGCTGATATATTTCCTAGGGCAAAGAAAATAAAGAAAAAGATAAATAAATGGGACTACATCAAATTATAAAGCTTCTGCATGGCTAAAGAAAAAACATTGAAATGAAAAGAAAAACCAACCGTGTAGGGAAACGTATTTGCCAATGATACCTTAGACAAGGGTATAAATCTTTATATATCTCTAAGATATATAAAGAACTCATACAACTCAACACCAGGAAGACAGACAATCCAATTTTAAAAATGGGCAAAAGACCTGAATAGACACATTTCCAAAGAGGACATACATGATGGCCCTTGGACATGAAAAGATGCTCAACATCACTAATCATCAGATAGATGAAAATTAAAACCACAATGAGATATCACCTTATACCAGTCAGAATGGCCATCATTAACAAATCAACAAGTGCTGATGAGGATGTGGGGAAAAGGGAACCTTAGAGCACTGCTGGTGGAAATGCAGACTGATGCAGCCACTGTGGGGAACACTATGGAATTTCCTCAAAAACCTAAAAATAGAATTGCCTTTTGATCCAGCAATTCTGCTTCTGGGGATATATCCTAAAAATCCTGTATCACCAATTCAGAAGAATTTATGTACTCCTATGTTCACAGCAGCATTATTTATAATAGCCAAGTGCTGAAAACAGCCTAAGTGCCCATCAGTAAATGAGTGGATCAAAAAACTGTAGTACATTTACACAATGGAATATTACACAGCAGAAAGAAAGAAGGGAATCCTACCTTTTGTGACAGCGTAGATGGAACTGGAGAGTTATGCTAAGTGAAATAAGCCAGTCAGTGAAAGACAAATATCATATAATCTCACCTATAAGAGGTATATAATGAACAAAATAAACTAATGAACAAAACAAGACCACAGGCATGGAAACACGGAACAGATTGAAGGTGACCAGAGGGGTGGGAAGAAGGGGATAATGAAGAAAGAAGAGGGGGAAAGAAGAAGAAAGGACTAGTTAAACAATATGTATGAAAGATCCATGGACATGGACAACAGTGTGACAATTGACTGCAGGAGTGGGAGTTGGGGTGGGGTGAGTGAAGGCAGGCAAAGGGCGAAAAATTGGGATAACTGTAATAGAATAACAATAAAAAATAATAAAAAATGCATGTTTCTTAATTAAGATTTCATTCCTTCATGTGTCCTTCCCTTATCTGACTGTCATTGTTCTGAAACCTTATTTATTTATTTTTAAAAAGATTTTATTATTTTTAGAGGGAAGGGGAAGGGAGAGAGGCAGAGAGGGAGAGAGGCATCAATGTATGGCTGCCTTTCACTTGCCTCCAGCTACGGACCTGGCTGGAGACCTGGCTTGCAACCTGGTTATGTGCCCTGGCTGGGGAGTGGAACCAGTGACCTTTTGGCTCTCAGGCCAGCGCCTTATCCACTGTGCCACCAGGCAGGGCCTGAAACCTTATTTTAGAAAATTGATCAAGTAGCATGTTGCATGCAGCTTACTCTGACTATATTTAAGCCCTGCTGCACATCCAAACTTAGATGGAGTTGGTCAAATGAAGGACCATCTGGGTTATGCCTTTTTTAAAGTAGTTTTTTTCAACACGTTGTTGAAGTGTGGAGTTGCAACTCTACGTGGACTATATATAGGCAGTCAACAACATATATTTAAATGCTGAACTATTGCAAAATGTTTGTATTTTCCAAGTACTCATACACTATTTTTTTTTTTTTTCTACTGCTGGTCCTGTACCAGAGACATTTTCCTTTATTGTCACTTGATTTTTAAACATTGTTTAGCCACTTAAAACCATCTTATGGCACAGTTTGCCCCAAATCCATCCCAAGCTGTATATTTGTTTTATAATAAAATTTTTTTTACACCCTCCTGTATTTTTTTTTTACAAAATAGTCATAGAAATGTAAATTAAAGAGTACGGAATATAGTCAACAATATCATAATAACTATGTATGGGGCCAGGTGTGTCCTTGAAATATTGGGAGAACCTCTCTTAAAGTACATGATTGTCTATTATGCTGTACATCTGAAACTAATACAGAATAATAATGAATGTAAACTGTAATTGAAAAAAAAAATGTCTTCTGATGGGTTCCATTTCAGGTAGGGTAAAATAAAAAAAAAAATCTTTACATGGCCTGTTGGGTTGGGCCAGCCCTGCCTCCAGCCTGCATCGACAGCCTCATTTCATGCCATCCTACCCCTCAATGGCTATGATACATTGCAATAGCGCCCACTCACTTCACTAAAGGCATCCCATCCCAGATAACAAAACTCTCATTACAACTCTCAGAGCCCACAAAACACAAGGAATGCTGTTTCTTGCTGTGTTTCAGCTTACATGAAGGAATAGTTTTTATGTCATGGCTCAGTGAAAGATGCCTTGAGCATGTGTGTTTTCCCACATATCATAGGATGGCTTTTGATGAGGTTGTACAAAAAAACGGCCTAGTAACAATGGGGTCCTCAGATCACGTGATCAAATTTCCCGTGAATGTTTCCTTGCCAATTTTTTTGGGGATATCCATGTAAGTGGGAATTCTGTAGTAATACTAGAGTTCCTTTGATAGTTTTTTTTTTTTTTTAAAGATTTTATTTCATTATTTTTAGAAGGAGGGGAAGGGAGAGAGGCAGAGAGGGAGAGAGACATCAATGTATGGTTGCTTTTGACCTGCCTCCAGCCACAGACCTGGATGGAGACCTGGTTTGCAACCTTGTTATGTGCCCTGGCTGGGGAATCGTACCTGGGACCTTTGGGTTCGCAGGCTGGCCCCTTATCCACTTGCTACCAGCCAGGGCCTTTGACAGGTTTTTTGATAGCTATTTCAATTACTTAGTTCCTGAAAGTAATTCCTCTTTAGATTTCTCTTTGTGGATGACAAGCTCTTTTACTAGATTCTCACCCTCTCCTAATCCCATTTCACCAATCATAGCCACCTATTTCTGGCTGATTTCTTATTGTATCCGTGCTCCTCTCCATTTTTACAAGTAGTAGCCACCAGTCCAGGGGAGACCTCTGACCTGGTGGCAATAATAATGCAACAACTGTGGAATAAAATCACTTTTCTTTCAAGCCCCCTGGGCAAATGATATGTGTTCTTTCTAGTTATGTGGGTGATTGGAAATTCACTTCCTAATGACTCAGCTTCCTTTGCAATGTGAGAGGAGGGGAAGCAAAGGCAAAAACTCTGACGTCTAAACTTCCTCTTGGGCTTTAATAAGATGTGTTTACTAAAGAAAAAATTTAGAACATTAAACCAAGCCAAACAAAATCCCAGGTCTAAAATTAGAATTCTTTTCTTATTCATGCACTTGGAAAAATAAGTGGTGATAGTGGTGGTGGACATGGTCTAAACGGCCGTAACTAATGTCAAGAACATGTGATTTCTTCAAGTCCATTTCTGGTTTGTGCAGTTTGGCTTGCTTTACCATATTATATGGGTTCTTACTGATATGCATTTAGAACCCTCAGATATCTGAAACAGATATGACAATCTCCTAAAATCTCATCAGCTTGCTTAATAATTTTAGGAAACTTTGGCATCAAGATTGGCAGTGGAGCACTCCAAGCTTCAACCTCAGGAAGCCTATGTGGAGAGATGCTTTCCTAGGGCCCATTTCTCTGGGAATACTTGACTGAACCAAATAGAAACCATCTGGCCAAGTAAACTTACTGTCTTGAGCTAATAACACTACATTAGTTACACAAAGATTTAAAGGGGGTAGGTTTTGGGAAATTAAAAAAAAAAGACACTGTAATAATCATTCGTTCTCTTTATTTATTTCAGTTTGAGGTCTATATTTTAGATCAAATTAAAAATGACCATTTTCCTTTTTAAATACATTCTGCCTGTCAATATGTTTCTTTTCAAAAGTGTATCTCGCCATCTTTAATTCAAGTAGTAAGATAATGATACAAATGTTAAGAAAAAAAGTAGGCATTTTTCTAATCCCATGAGTAAGATTCCACCCAAAGTGGTTTTGGTTGATGGTTTTATTTTATGTAGTAATACATTTTAGACAGTCTGGAAGCAGCTTGGTTTACTTGATGAAATAATAACTATCATTTATTAAGCACAGAACATATGCTCTACAAAAAATATATGCTAAGCATTTTCCAAGTGCTATATCTCATTTAATCTCTGAATTGTAAGTAATGTGAATGTTACTTTTATTTTACAGATAAAGATACTAAAGCCTAGAGGAACTGAGTAACTTGTCCAAGGCATGATGGGTTTTACGCTGCAAAGTGGTACCCATCGAAGGTCTTTCTAATGGCAAACACATGATCTGCATGCTATGTGCAGTATAAGAAAACTGTGCTCATCTCATTTCTTGGCTCAAAATTGTTAAGGAGCTAAAGTAAACCCTACCTCAATAAAATCATTCCTCAAAAGGAGCTTAGATAAAGTCAAACACAAACTTACTATGTTTTAATTCATTAAAAACTTAGCATTCTGAAAAATTTGGCTTATAATGCGTTAACTTGGGCTTCATTGTCTGAGATAATACTATTTGCATACTTAGACAATGGTTACTCATGGCCTGGCTCATCCAAGAGAATTTTATGACTACAAGTCTTTTTGTTCACTTTACAGTTCTAGTCCTTTGGTGATCTCTGTATTTGCTAATTTCCAGTTTTTGGTTATTTTTTTTTTAAGCTAGAATTCAGAAAATTCATCAACTTAAAAATACCAATCAATTAAAATAAAATGAAATACAAAATTCACCAAAAGAGTTCTGTTATAGTGCAAAATTTTCAATTACAGTTTATATTAGCCTGGATGTAACCGTGGAAAATTGCAATGGTGAAAAATTATAACCCACCCCACCATTCTTTTGACATTGTTTCTGTAAGTACTGACTCTGACTAATACGTAGTTTGTAGATGAACAGTATATTTGTATAAGGAACTAACTTCAGGAGATATACTCATAGACACCAACCTTCAAGCACCCCAGCTCCGGAAGATTTGCTGACCTTTAACGCTGGAGTCAGAATGACGTAAAGCCAGGATGATGTGAATCCAGGGTGACTAAACCAGGATGATGCACACCGAACCATTGCTTGCTTTATTGGAATGGACTGTGCTTGTCTGTACGTAGAGACCTTTTCAACCTCCTTCCTTGATGTCTTTGTTCTGTTCCACTTTCCTTTCTTATTAAAAACCTCTGCTTCCACTGAGAGGTAGAGATGAGCTTTGAGACTTGAGTCCCCCATCTTCCCAGGTGATGTATTTTGAGACATGAGTCTCCCATCTTCCAGGTGGCCAGCACCTGAAAATAAACCACTTGCCTTTACATCAGCACCTGCCTCTTGAGTATTGGCTTTCGTAGCAGCAGGCAGCTGGACTGGACTTTTCAGTTATCGTGACAGATACTCAACTCAAATCAGATGAAAGGAAAACAATTTCAAGGCTCACACAGATGGGAAAGATTCTGGACTGGCTCCTGGAATGAAAAGTTGAGCTGCAAGAACTAGTATGTTGAGCCCTGAAACTGGGGTACAATGCCATGAGGTCTGTCCTCATGGATCTCTGTCTCCCATCTCTGCCATCTCTGCTCAGTTTCCTTCTGCAGACAAGCACTCTCCACAGGACGGGAAAGGGAGTGACTGGAAGCTTCAGCTGCATCTCAGCTTGGAAACCCCAGGGAAAGATCCTGACCCGCCTTTTGTGGATCTCTTTCCATCACTGTGTGCAGTTGCTGAAACTGGCCAGGCTTGTGGAACATGCCCACCCCTGGGTCCAGGGATAGGTTTGAGACCAGTTAACTGACAAAGAGGAATGGGACAAAATATGCTGAGCAGGCAAAAGCAAAAGTGACCACAGGTAATTGTATGCCCTGTCTGGTGTATCACATTCTTCACCAGACTAAGTAATTTAACTAATTAGAATGTAATTCCTTTAGAATCGAATCAATCCTTTTGTATCAGTCAGATTAGATTACATGATGTTTCCAAAATAAACAACTTCAAGATCTTAGCAGCTCACAACACTGAAGATTTACTTCTCCCTTACATTATGTGTTGGTGAGGTTCAGCTCTGTCTCCTTCTATTGTATTTCACTTGCAACTGAGTAAACTGCCACACATTTCTGATGATTACCACTCCAAATTAGGGTCATACTCCACACATGAAGGGCTCAGTTCTCCACGTGACTGTCCTTTCTTCAGACACTGGATACACTTCAGGGGTCCCAAGACCACCCACATTTTTAACCAACTGGCTATAAATTCAGAAATTTCCACAACTCTCTTAGGTTTGATAATCTGTTAGAATGACTGAAGGAACTCAAGATTCAAGATAGGGTTGTATTTATGATTACATCGCTACTACAAAGGCTGCATGTAGGGAGAGGTTTGAGAGGGAATGCAGAGCTTACTACCCTCTTCTTGTGGAGTCAGTTCTCACCTTCCTGACACTTCACTGAATTCACCAACCGGGAAGCTTCACTATTGGAAATTCAATATGTAGTCATGATTGATAAAATCATCAGCCCCCTGATTCAACTCGATCTCCAGACTCCCAACCCCAAGGGCTGGGCTGCTCAAAGTCCAACTCTAATCACACAGTTGATCTTTCTGGTAATCCGGAGCAATCCTGAAGCCACTAGGGACCCACCGAAGTTGCTCATTAGCATAACAAAGACACTCCTGCCATCCAGGAAATTTGAAGGTTTTTAGAAGCTCTGTATCAGACAAATTCTTTATTTTACCACATTCACTGTAAGATTGGGGCTGACAGAGCAGCCTCTTTCTGGGACATTGAGGGAGAAAATAACAACAACAATGGTGAAACCTTGTGTTGACTGTTGAAGTTCTGGCTTGCAGATGGAGTTGTTCATGTATTTTGGCTCGTGAGACATGTGGCCAAATCTGATGTCACTGAGGTGGGGAGATATAATCCTGCATGGTGAGAGGCAAAAAATAGAATATACCTCAACCACTTTTATAGAAAGGTAAATCTGTGTCATCAAAATGAAATTTCATTAGCTTGGTAACTCTTTTCCAAACTCTACAACTGGAGTTTGCTTCTGGGTGGAAGATCAGAGCTTTTACTAAGTGTCTATAGTATGGCACTTGCTTTACATGTGCTGCATTATATAATTATCATACTGATTATATAAGGTATGAATTACTATGACTAATTTAAAGATATGGAGATTGAGTCTCAAATTATTGATTGAATCTGATGCAAATCCAAATCTGTCAGATTCTAAAGCCTCCTTCTGGGAGCTGGTTAGATGCAGAATCTCAGGGCCCCTTCCCCCATCCTTATTGCTGACTCAGAACTGCATTTTAACAAGATTCCCTGGTGATTAGCATGTATGTTAAAATTTGAAATTAGATGACATAGAGACTTAATTTCAGAAGCTATCTGAATTTTAGTTTTTAATCCTCATTTATTTCATTTTAGCCTCATAACAACCCCGTAGTGTCAATACTATCATCCCCACATCTATAGTAAAGAAATTGAATCTTGGGAAGACCAGAGTGATAGTGTGAGAATTGGAAAAAGTAAAAGTAACTTGTTTCAGGTGAAACTTAAGCTCAAAATATTGCTGCTTTTAACTTTCCTTTTAACTAATATTTAATAATCTAATAAAGCTGATAATGGTAGTAATAAAGAAAACTATAGCTGCTTTTTGACAGCTCACAATTTGCTAAGCACTATATAACTGTTTTACCTTATCTAAATATGTAAAACTATCATATACATGGAATTTATTCTCTCTGGCCGTAACAAGTAGAAAGTATTGACAGACTGATGGGAGGACTCAAGAGTTGGAAAATTTTAGTTTTAGGTAATAGCTAATAAACTTAGTAATTAACACATGTAAAACGCTATTGTTTCAGAAACTAAAGGTATGACCCATCTTGATTCCAGGAGATCATTCACACTTTCATCTTTGTGTTGCAAGAGGACTGCAAACAATTCAAGATGGTATCTGAGTCATTTTCCTCCAGGGTGAGATGACCGCAGCCCAGAACACAGATGAAGGATCACCATAGGCCCTGAACATAGATGAAGAATCATTGGTCAACAGATGAAAGAATGTTGCAGCTTTTTATCTGACTAAGCTTTTCTCTGAATCCCAAACCCATTACCTATACTTTTCTTTCTTTTTTCTTTTTTGAAAAAATATTTAATTTATTATTTCCAGAGAGAGAGGAAGGAAGAGAGGCAGAGAGGGAGAGAAACATCAATGTATGGTTGCCTTTCACAGGCCTCCAACTATGGACATGGCTGGAGACCTGGCTTGCAATCTAGTTATGCTGGCTGCCCTGGCTGGTTGCCTATACTTTTCTTCTCCTAAGAAGGGTGGGTTTGAAATGGTATGTAAGAGTATCTGTTAGCATACATAACCCATAGTCTTCCCTACTCTTTGCAAATAATAAATTAAAAATATATTTTTTAATTAAAAAAAGATTTTATTAATTATTTCAACCTGGTTATGTGCCCTGGCTGGAGAATGGAACCAGCGACCTTTGGGGTCACAGGCTGGCACCAATCCACTGAGTCACCCCAGCTGGGGCAAAGTACAGTCTTGAGAAGATTGAATCCTGCGTTTTTAGCTTTTGGATTGGTCTGAAACTATGATCTTAACAGGTGTCAGGTGGTCTGGATAATGGATGTCATGCTGGCTGGATTTGTGAACATTATTCTTAAATTCTTGGGAGGGTTGTTTATAGCAGCAGTCCACAACCTTTTTGGCACCAGGGACAGTTTTCCCATGGCTGGGAGGGTGGAGCAATGAGACAGGAGGAGGAGATCAGGCCAGCTTGTGAACTTCTCTCCAGGTTCCTAACAGGCCAGGGACCCATATGATCTGTGGTGCAGGGACTGAGGACCCTGGTCTGTAGGATTTATATATACCTCTAGGCATTGATGCACAACTCTAAAATTAAAGTCCTTAGGCTAAAGTAAAATTCAATCTATTCCTCATGTTTCAGGCCGTTCTGATGTAAGTAACTTTGTTAGCTTGGATAAGGTAACTCCATTTTGTTTCTTCACTCTTTCCTCAAAAGACAAATATCGTGAAAGGATTTGACTTGTTTATCATGACCCAACAACTCAAAAGAAGGATGACTGTTGATTAACTCTTGTCAGCAAGGCCATTTGATCATCAGCCATTGATTCTCTGTCAGCTGCGGGGTACTCTCTAAGGGACATTTGGGACCACAGAGGGGCCCTTTTTGGTTGTCACAATGAATGGGAAATGCAACTGGCATTTAGCGTCTTGGGACCAGGGATGCTAAATGTCCTGACAAGTATGGGATCCAGGACAACCAAATACCCATCGCTCTGTAAATGCCATTGGCACTCCCTTTGAGGAACAGGGAACCTGCCATGATTTTTGTATTTATAAAACAAGTTTCAATCTTAAGGAAAACAATGCTAATTATTCCCACCCCAAAGACTTAACACATTCAGCTACTAAATTATTCTGATGTGTCCCAGTAGGACACGTACACTGAGAACTCAGGGAGTTTGAGGCAATTAGAAATCCTTTAATGGTTAAAGGTACTGCTAGGATAAAGCCCTTCTCCCCACTAAGGATTTCATTGCATCTCACAGATGAGAGACAAGTATAGTCTCTCACTCTTCCTTGGAAGGTGTGACTAGTCTAATTGTGAACCTTTAATATTCACTGAGGCAGGTTTACTAGTGGGCGGAGTTACTGTGTCACAATTCCCCTTCCCATTTCAATTCTATGTAGGAGTATCTGTCCCAGCCACAGGCTGGCTAAGGCCTAAGTCCCTGAGGAGCCTGGCCTAGGCCGGCAGAAGGTGACAGACTCTTGCATACTCTTTTGTCATTGCCTCTGACCCTAGGAAATGCGTTTTCTACTGGTATTTTCTTGGGAGGCAACAGTTCCATCTGCCTTCAGAATTGCAGGTGAAATGAGAAGAAACTCTACTCTCAGGAACAAGCCTTTTTGCTGCCCAGCTCCTAACAGTTTACATTAAGGGATTGTTCAGTTATTAACACTGCCTTTCCTTGTGTGTCTCTTCCCACTGCACATGTCTGTCTCAGCTGGCCCAGAGGAGCTGTGAGTGGAGACTGGAGAAGCAGGGTTATGCAGAGAAAGGGGCTGCAGACAGGAGGTGCTGAGGAGGGTGGCTGAGAGCGGGGAGCTGAACCCTGAGCACATTCAGTAGCAGCAGTAACTGTCATCTGTGATGCACTTACACTATGCTGAGCACTTTGTTTACGTTATTTTCTTTACATGAGACAAACCTAAGAGATGGGTATTATTCCTGAGGTGGAAACAGAAACTCCAAGATAGTAACTTGTCCAGAGCTATTTAATTAGTAGATACTAGAGTTGGAATTAAAATGGTTTTCTGGACTCCAAAGATGACACTTTTAACTTTCAAAAAGACAGTATTTTCTTTTAAGTTTTATGATAGAGATTTATCAGCAAAGCACTCCCCCCCCTTTTTTTTTTTTTTAGTTTATAAGTATATCCAAAGCTGTTTTTGAGAAAAAATAATGTGGTTCTGGTAGCTTCCTCGAGAAAGGAGAATATATTCTGTTTCTGGCAAGAAGAAAAATGAGGTTTCTAAAATTTGCTAACACTTTAAACTGTACCATCTGCATGTCTGAGATCTAAAACATATGTATTTTCCTCCTCTCAACAACACAGAAGACTGGCATTTTAGTCATTTGTCAGTTTGAATTGATTGCAATTCAGCACTTGTCAGAAGTTTGCTTGTAAAATTTGATAAGGAAAAGAGAGAGAGAGAAAGGGTGTGAAAAAAGATTTGTGGGAATTATATTGATCTATTTTTTCCAGTGTCTGTAAGTTATGTGATATATTCTATCCAGTGATCAAATCTTTGGCTCTTCCAGTTCCTGGAAATACAGTGCATAGAGAAACATGTTAAACAATAGCATAAAGAAACAAAGTTAAATTTAGAATGTGAGAGATATAACTGGCCAGGCCTCTTATAAAATGAAATTCCATGAAAATAACTGAGGAGGTGGAGTCTATTCTAGATGAAAAGACTTGGTACTATGGACATTTTGGGCAAATCACTCTTTGCTGTGGGGCTGTCTTATGCACTGGGAAATGTTTATCAGCACCCCTGGCCTCTACCTACTAGAAGCTAATAGTGGGAGATAGTGGACATAATCAAAATATCCAAATCAATAGTTATTGGTGGGGGGATAGATGTAATACAACAACAATAAAATTAAAAAAGAAAAAAATAGTTATTGGTGGAAATTAAAAATGTGGTTTTTTTTATTTTATGGAAAAAACTAGATGGACTTTTTAGCCAACTCAATATAATTAAATAAAAAACATACTCTGGTGATGTGACATGGTAAATGGTTAACAACTATTTCAGCACAATATATGATTATTTATTATGCTATTTTTATTTCCTGTGTGTTTGAAAAATTTTAAATGAAGAGTTAAAATAGTCACACAGGAGACATCATACCTGGAGAGGAAAGTAGGAATTTGGGATGGTTATACATCTTTCTCTGAACTCATGTCTGCACTTTCATCCATACCATTCTTGGATTTTTTTTTTTTTTAATTTTATTGTTGTTGTATTACATCCATCCCCTTTTTGCTCCCCTCTGTCCCCCTCCCCACCCACCCATTCCCCCCAAAATCAGTCCCACCTGTTGTCCATGTCCATGGCATTTTTGGATTTTTGAGATAGGTCTTGAGTGTATCCTCACTGAAGGGGTAGCAGAAGGTATTCTAATCAGAAGAAACAGACTTACCATAGGTTATGCTGCAAGTTTCTCTGTTGCAATTAATCCCCAAACTGTAACTGATACTTCTCCCTCATCTGCCACTCATTCTAGATTCCCTTCAACCTTGGCCCATCTTTCTGTTGGTCTAGGTTGCTGCCCAGTGGGAAACCCAGGCACTTTCCTTCAGGGGTTTGAGCCCTTAATTCCTGTGCTTTTGCCAGTCATGGTTGCTGTGCCTGAAAATTACAAGTGGTGATTTGATGAACCCCTAAATTCCAGACATATTCTTCCCTGTCCTTATTGTGTAGCAGATAACTAGGTCAGTTGCATCAGTACAGTAGCTCTGCCCCATTTTCTGATCCACTAGCATGAGAGCCCCAAATGGCAATCATAGCGTCAAGTTCAGTGGAACTCTTGCTTAGACCTTTTGTAGAAGTGCACCTGTGGTCATGGAGAGCTTAAAGTTGTGGTGACAGAAATTGGTTCCAAGACCTGTGTACTCTACCTAAGAGAAACAGCACCCCATCATGGCCATTGGTTCACTGTGATTTTACCCTTTCTACATGAATAGGGAAGAAATAGTGTAAAGCCAATACAAATAAAAACAGGTTGTTTAAAAGGAACAGAACATAAGCCTAAGGAACTCTATGTCAAGCCCTGAGGTTAAAACCAAAACATCAAAACAAAATATGCTCTTGTGCCATATATATTTTCTATGATTGCACGTATAGTTTTGCTGCTTCCTGTGCTTAAGGTCTCACAAGGCTGAAATCAAGGTTTTCGCCAGGGTTTTAATCTCCTCTGGAGATTGGAGACCTCAAGCTCATTGGTTGATGGCAGAAATCAGTTCCTAATGGTTGTAGGATGGAGGTTCTCACTTTCTTGCTGTTGGATAACTGGGAATCCTTCTCTTATCTTAGATACTGCCTGTCTGCCTGCCACATGGCCCTCTCCCTAGCATGGCAGTGTGTCCTCTTGAGGCTAGCAGGAGAAGGGCCCAATTTTAAGCTCTCCTTGACTACAGGTGCCCTGACAAGCTGCACTTGAACAAAAAATTTTTTTTCTGTAATCTTCACCTGAGGCTATGTTCATTGATTCCAGAGAGAGAGGAAGGAAGGGAGAAAGAGAGATGGAGAAACATTAATCAGTTGCCTCTTGTATGCACCCCAATAGGAGATCACAACCTAGGTTATGTACCCTGACCTGGAATTGAACCCACAACGTTTTGGTGTACAGAATGGCACTCCAACCAACTGAGCCACTTGGCCAGGCAGGGTCCGTTGGTATTTAAGATCTCATTTGACTAGGCCAGGACCACCTAAAGTGGCTTCCCTTTTGATTAACTCAAAGCCAACTGATGAGTGGCCTTAATTACATCTGCAGAATCCCTTCTGATATGTGATGCAATGTAATCATAGGGATATTCCTATCATAGCCACAAGTCACAGCCACACTCAAGGAGAGGAGATTGTACTGAGCAAGAATCTTGTGGCCATCTTAGAATTCTTAAATAAAATTTCTTTTCACTGGTGGTTTTCTATCCCATAAATATATTTGTATTTAGAACTTGAAAAATTTTGTATCAGACTTTCTTAACTCTTATCCTCTGGGCTCTTTTGGAAAGTGCAATATTGAACAAAGTGGAATAAGACTATTTGGGAAGGACCTGCCAGTGAAGTCAGGAGGATTAGGGTAAAGCCAAGGAGCTCTGTGCCTTGTTTTCAGGGTGTGACTGCCAGCCAATGGCACAGTTGTGCCTGACATTTGGCTGCCCTATTAATGACACAGATGAATAATGTTTTATTCGGTTTTAAAATTGAAGATGCTTTTTTTTTTTTTTTCCATTTTTTTCCAATGTATGGTTGCCTTTCACCTGCCTCCAACTACGAACTTGGCTGGAGACCTGGCTTGCAATCTGGTTATGTGCCCTGACTGGGAATCAAACCAGAGACCTTTGGGTGCCTTATCCACTGAGCCACCAGCCAGGGTCCAAAATTGAATAAGATTTTGGACTCTTTAGGATCTTTAGAAAGCTAGATTTCTGAGTTATTTTATAAAAAATTAAATGATTTATTTTTAATGATGACTGAAAGAAGGGAGAGAAATCATTAGTTTTTAATGCACAAAGTAATTTCAATATCATTTTGGGGAAGCACTTTTGAACATGTTATCCACAGAGTTCTTATAATTATTACTTCAAATATGAACCTGAGTTAAGAGAAGATTTGCTGATATGTGTGTTTTAGATTCATATACCTAAGATATGGGGAGTGTTCAATTTATTTGTAATGTCATAAATTATTTATGAGATTAACATTTTTGGTGATTCATTTTCATACTTATTAATGTAATGAATACAATTTTTCAAAGTGAGGTTTAACATATTGAGTAATGCAGTAGGAGTAAGGGTGAACAGGACTACTTATCCTGGGTTAAGTGAGAACATTATTTTCATAACAAAAAATTATCCCTTTATAGAGAGATTGAACTAAATGCCATGCTTTCTATATTTTCCCAGGAGTTTATCAGGATGCTGTATTAAAGACATTTTGTCTGAAAGTAGCAATTTAGAATAAAATCTCAGGAAACTTTCAGGGACTAAATTGGTTCCATGCTGCTAAGAATTTATAAATGACATAACTATGGAAATTAAAAAATGCTTATAAATATTATTTCTCAATGTGACTAGCGATGACTAGTGGCATCAAGAACTTAGAAACCAGTTTAGCTGTGATATGTGGCATATATGAATAAACTTACATTCTATCTTTTATCCTAAGTACCTATAAGTATAAAACCCACTGTAAAAAATATACCTAGCTCAGCATGAACCCATGAATTTCTGGACTTTATGAAAAATAAAATTCATTGATAAACTTTAGAAAAAAGAAAACACGTTCAACATCGAATCCTATGATATAATGGTAATACCCAATGCTCATGTTAAAAATGAAGTTGTTTAATAAAATTCCATCTTAAAACAAATCACAGAGTATGCATTTCTGGGGTATTAAACATAATTTTTAGAAATGTTACCTCAACATGACAATCATATGTGGATACTTCCAGGTAGAATTACTTTGTTAAAAAATTATTGGCCCTGGCTCATGTGGCTCAGTAGATTGAGCACCAGTCTGTCAACCAAAGGGTCATTGGTTCGATTCCCAGTTAGGACACATGCCTGGGTTACTGGCCAGGTCCCTGGTTAGGGGTATGCAGGAGGCAACCACACATTGATGTTTCTCTCCTATTTTTTCTCCCTCTCTTCTTGTCTCTCTAAAAAGAAATACATAAAATATTTAAAATAATTATTGAAAACTAAGTTAATCTGTTCTAGTTCTTGGTAGCCACTCATTGCTACTAGATCATCTCATTTTTAAAATGAGTTGATATATGTATATATTGTGAACTGAGCACCATAATAAGTTTAGTTAACATCAATCACCTTACATAGTAACAAAATTTTTTGTTGTTGTGAGAAGTTTAAGATCTACTCTCAGCATCTTTCAAATATGCAAGACAATATTATTAACTGTAGTTGCCATGCTGTACATTATACCCCAGGACTTCCAATTTTATGACAGAAAGTTTGTAGCTTTTGACCACCTTCACCCATTCCATCCCCTACCTTTCACATCACTTCTGGAAACCATCAATCTGGTGTGTGTGTGTTTGTGTATGTGTGTGTGTGAGGTGTGTGTTTAAGATTCCACATATAAATGAGATCCTATTACATATATTTGTCTTTCTTTGTCTAATTTATTTCATTTACTATAATGCCTTTAAGGTACACCCATGTTGTTGCAAAAAGACAGGATATCCTTTTCTTTTATGGCTGAATATTTTCCATTGTATATAAGTACACATCGAAACTTCTTATCCATTCATCGGTGGTGGACGCTTAGGTTGCTTCCATGTCTTGCTATTGCAAATAACGCTGCAGTAAACTTGGAGTTGCATATGGCTCTTCAAGATAATGATTTGGTTTCTTTTGCATATTTAGCCAGAAGAGAGATTGCTGGGTCATATTATAGCTCTATTTTTTAATTTTTTGAGTAAAATTAAAAACAGTAACCCATTTACTGTTTTCCATAGTAGCTGCACCAATTTACATTCCTTCCTACCAGCAGTGCACAAGGGTTCCCTTTTTTTCACAACCTTGTCAGCACTTTTTTTCTCCTGCCCTTGAGGAAAGCCATTCTGACAGATGCAAAGTGATATTTTATTGTGGTTTTGATTTGTATTTCCCTGATTAGTGATGCTGAGCATCTTTTCATGTGTCTGTTGGTCATTTGGATATCTTCTCATTTTTAATAGTTTCATATGAGATCTTCCCATTTTTAAATGTTTGCTCAATTTTTAAACAAAGTACCATTGAATCCAAAGAAAACCTGTGTGTGGCCCAATGGGGAGAGAGACCTGTGTGGACATTGATATTGATATGAAATAGAAAGAAAGTGGGCTCAGGGCTGCTGTATTCCTCACCCACCTGGCTCCTTAGGGCAGCCTCATTATCTTCTGAACTCCAGCTTCCGTTCAGAATCAAACTTGTGGTTCCCAGAAGCCAGGGGGTGGGGGAGGAGGAAATAGATTTCTAGATTCCGGGAATTATTTTTGAACAATCTGGGCTTGTTATGCTGTGTAAGCCCTATACCATTAAAAAAAATAACACTTAGGTGTGAGAGAAACAATAACAGGCAGCCTCATTATAAAATTCTATTTAGCACCCATAACCTTTTGTCAAGGTCTCTCTACATGTTTGTTGTAAAAAGGTTTCCTTAGCAACCAAGATCATTGACTTATTATATAAAAGAGAGCCCAGACCAGTCTTCTAACATCTGAAGATTCAATGCTGTGTTTGCTTTTCCTTTCCAATAAGCACACAGATGGCAAGAGCTGACAGCAAGAGCACAGGGGCCATAGCATTTGAATACAAAGTGATGTGCTTCCCCCCCGTGGACAAGGTAGTCTCCCCTTCTCTGCACTCACATGTCTTTTAAGAGTCTCTTCTAGCAAGGCTGCTCCACAAAAGGAAATCTGGCATTTCCTTACAGCACTAGGGAAAATACAAATGCTCATACTTCATTGAAAAATTCAAAATGAAAAGTCATATTGAGTTCCACTTGAAAGAAAAATGTCTATTCTTATGAATTGCCGTTATTGGGAAAAATTATAATGAGAAAAGAATGATGAGCCTCTAGGATGATCATATTTGGGCATACTTGAGAAGATGTAACATGGAAGCTATTTTCTAATTTTTATTCTGAAATTGTTGATTTCTTCAATCAAAGGGAGTTCCCTGCTTCTATGGTGGTACTGTCTTCATAAACTAGGTTGGGAAAATTTCCAGAAAGAGGCTATTATTTTCAACAGTCCCTTTGAGAAAATAAATGCCTTTCTCCTTTTCTTCCTGTGGAAACAGCAGCAAATATCTGAGAACATGAAAGAGAGTTCTGACACTAGTTAATTCCCAAGAGGTTGGACCTATTCACTAATATTGTGCATAAGAAAAGCAAATAAGGTACATTAATGACCCCTTCCTTCTTTGGCCCTGGTGTTTTGGGAGCCATTCTCCACCTCTGTTTTGGTTCTCTTTAGTTCCTGTTTAATTGGAGAAATTTTCCTTAGAATTGGTTGTTTACACTTATAATAGCAACCTTGGCACTACTAAGATTTTTTTCTTGGCTGACCAACCATTAAATGAAATTTACGATCCAGGTAATGGGTTGTGTTTCTGACCCACCATAATCTGGGTAGAATAAGGGGGACCAGCAGCTTGGGGAATCTCATCCTGCATAAGGCTACCCCAGCTCTCAGGGAAAACCCTGTTCATTCATGAAATGTAAACTTAATTAGGATGTGCAAGGAAACTTCTCAGAAGTCCTCCTATAGAATTCAGTATGGTTTCATAATCATCCCGTTTATGAATCCCCAGGTGACTATAATAAGAGTCACCTGGGCATGCTCAAATGATCGTGGACAATTATCAGAAGGAGACAATACACCTAGAAAGTAAGAGATGCTCTGATTGCAGCAATCTTGTTTGCACCCATAGTTTTTTGGTTTGTAAACCTAGGTGAGATTTGCTCGGTTTCTTTCTTGTTAATGAGTTCTCCTTAAATTACTAACTCAAGCAGTTCCAATATTTTTTTTTCTGTCTGAAATGACCAAATTCACCCTTACATTAACCAAATAAAAGGTTGTTATGAGTTATCTTTATGGTTTTTAAATTTTTTCTTACATGGAGAGTACCCTGTAGAGAATGGTGAACTTCTTTTCTTTGATTAGGATGTATATGCTACCCAGAACAAAAATGTGTAAAACAAATAAGTATGGCTGTCTATTTGGGATCCCCCATCCAATGAAGGGTCCTTTTGGCTTGATCCTTCAACAATCAGCCCTTAAGGGTAAGGGGATTCACTTCCTTAAAATATTTTGCCTTGCAGCAAAAGAACGTGAACGCAAGTAAACACCCAGCACAAGAGCAAGGGTTCTCAAATTTAATGTCAGCATGCCTTTTACAGCCACATAAACCTAGAAAAATATCTGACTGCCTCTTTCCTAATCCTCTTAAAAGGCAATTAAGTTCTTTTTGGTGCAAGATACTAACTTTGTAAATCTACATATATTCTCATTTCATTTTTGTATTCTCTTTTCTATTCCATTGAGGTTCTTTGTGAGGTGGTGCACTTCAAATTGCTGCTGCCAGTTTTAGAGTTTTTGTTTTTGTTTTTTGCCTTCTTTTTCATAGCAGCTTGAAAAAAAAGCAATTTAAATTAAGATATATATTTAAAATGAAAGGTAGGAAGACTCAGGTTCTTGCTTACCAATATAAATTGTTTTTGGATCTCAGGTGGCTTTATGAGAGATGGTTCCTATTCGTTAGATGGATTGTAATCTGTGAATCAAAGGATTTCCCCGTTAACAAGTAGTTTCAGGACCGCCAACCCAGAAAGACCAAGGGCTACAGTTTTGGCAGAGAGAAAAAGTCCTTCAAAGCACCACTAGGTGGCAGTGCTGCACCGTAAGTGCTAGGATGTCGCCTGCCCGCTACAGTAACAGGGCTGGAAATACATGATTTCTGTGGAGAGAGTTCTGATCAGCAGGTTTGTACCCAGGAACAATTAGGGTGGTTGACGCAGAAGCGGTCATTATGTGTTACATATTGGTAACCAAATTTTCTGTTAAGCTTTTGTTGAGGCTGTGATTCATTAAGTCAACAAATCATTGTCTGAAGGCCATCACGGCTTTTATACATTTATTTAAAATTTTATTTTATTAAAAATAATTTATTTTTAGAGAGAAGCTAAGGGAGGAAGAAAGAGAGGGAGAGAAACATCCATGTGTGACAGCAACATCAATTGTTTGCCCCTTGCCCGCCCCAAACTGGGGACCTGGCCAGCAACCCAGGCATGTGCCCTGACAGAAAGTTGAACCTGAGACCTTTTGGTTCCTAGGCCAGCGCTCAATCCACTGAGCCACACCAGCCAGGGCACAATTTTTTTTTTTAATTGGAAAGAAACTTAATAGCAGATTTCAGGATTTGTCAACATTTATAAGCAATATTTTAATTTTTATATTTTACATTAATGTATGTTTTTCCATTGGGTGATTAAACTTTTTCTGAGACTGAGGAGTTTGATGACTGAATGGAAAAGTAAAGAACTGGTGGCCAGAGTGGCATCAGGCAGCAGGGGCCATGGGCTGAGTAAAGAGCGGGGAGGTCGCTGTGGGAGGCATTTGTTCTCAACTGCAATCTGAAAGATTTGGGCTGGAGACTACAAGGTCCCTTCTCATTCTGATCTGAGTTTCAGCAGTTGGAAAGTGTAGGCACTCCTGAAGGCCACTGGATTCCAGTTTACTATGAAGGCATATGAAAGTTGCTCTTCTTTAATGTCAGAGCTCATGTCCGTTCCTGGAATTCCAAGATACAGAATGAAAACTTGAAAGTTTTAATGAAAGAGATCATGGAATTGTCTATTTTGATATTATCTAGTGCTTTATCTTTGCTTTTGAAATGTTTTTGAAACCACTGCCATCTGTTTGCTACATTTAAAATCATATTAGAAAGTTAGACAAAAAGACAAATACTGTAGGCTCTCACCCATATGTGGAATATAAAGAAGCTGAACTCAAAGTAGAGCATAGAATGGTTACCAGAATGGTTAATAGTACTATCTTGAATAGTACAGATTTGAAAGTTGCTAAGAGGGATCTTAAAAGTCATCACCACACACACACAAAATGTAATTATGTGAAGAGATGGAGGCGTTAACTAACTTTATTGAGGTATTCATTTCAAAATATATACATGTATCAAATCATCACTTTGTATACCTTAAACTTACATGTGTTATGTCATTGCTAACTCAATAAAGCTGAAAACATGAAAATTACATTAGAATTTTTGAATCATAAAGTTGACATTAAAGATATACGAAATTTTATCTTAAGGACATGATATATTTTACATACATTGTATATATTCCCTTTGAATTAACTTATGAATTAAAAAAATTAATTAATTCATTTATTAAAGAAACAAGTTATGGGCTTTGCCTTCAAGGAGATTAAATTTTTTTGATCAATTAATTGGACAAGCAACTATCAGAGTGTATAGTAAGGTCCTGGCTGGTAGCACAGTGGATAAGGCACCAGCCTGCAAACCCAAAGGTTGCTGGTTCAATTCCCAGCCAGGGCAGATAACAAGGTTGCAAGCCAGGTCTCCAGCCAGGTCTGTAGCTGGAGGCAGGTGAAAGGCAACCATACATTGGTGTTTCTCTCCCTCTCTGCCTCTCTCCCTTCCCCTTTCTCTAAAAATAATAAATAGAATCTTTAAAAAATAAAAAAAGAGTGTGTAGTAAATGATCTGAGTGGAGAGGTAGATATTCTGAGAGGACATAGTAGTAGAGATGAAAATTACTATCTGTAGCAACTTCACAAGAGAAACTGAATGTTAGGTTAAATTACTGGGCTGTTTATAGGAAAAATAATTCTTTAACAGAGGAAACAAAAAAGCATTATGTGTCTATGTTAAATATATATTTATGAATCCTGGAAACATACATTGAAATCTTTCAACACTTTGATCACAGACACTATAGAAAGCTATAGAAACAATTACTAAGGACATATTTTTATAGTTGTATATGAAAAAGACCTCAAATATTAGTAGTTTTCCCTTTCTTTATGAAACTTCTTCCCCTCCCACCATTGCTCATATCCTTCCTTTAGGAGAATTATGAACTACTAATTAGAACTGCATAGTTACCTAACATTTTAAATGAAGAACTAACAGTTTGCATTTGCAATATAGAGCATTTTAGGTTAATGGCAACTTTTGCTTATGCAATAAATAACTACACTGAAATATGTCATTCATATTGTGAACAAAACAAAGGGAAAACATTCATAGAACCAGTGATTCAGAGTTATTTTTGTTTGGGTGAAAAACTATTTTTTGAGAAGGACAATGGTTCACTGAACAAATGCCACAGTGCATGGGATGACAGCTATGCTCAGAACTGAATGGAAGAGGAAAAAGCTTTTTTTTTTTTTTTTTTCACAAGGCCAGTTTTGATGCAATTGAAACATTATAAAACCCTACTCTTGCTGATGAGTAATCTGATTTTAAGGATGATCCTTTGTTTGAGATTCATATGTTCTGACAACTAACTCCCCTTCCCACCTCCAAAATAAAATGTTTGGAGTTTGATTTATTAATGTTTTCTGTACTATTTCCTCAACTTGGGCTCCTTCTAAACACTACATCCAATTCTAGCAACCAGAATGTCTTGTTATCCCTCTGCCCAGTGACAATGTTCAGGGTGTTGATATAGAATCAGAGCATGTTAGGAGTGGACGTAGTGTTAAAGATCTCAAATAATTTATTTTACATATGAATGATTAGATCTTGAGTTCTGTTATGTATCTCATAGGTTGTAAGCTCCAAGAACTCAGAGATGAAGAGAAAGTATGAGAGAATTTGTATGTACCAAGAATTTACAGCAATGACCATGGAACGCACCTTGTTTAATTTCAGTCCTTAAGGATATGAAAAGTAAAGAATATCAGTCCAAATCTCACTTTGCTGGCTCTTCACTCTCACTCACTCATGTACTCATTCATTAAAAAAGTATTTGAAGCCCTGGCTGGTGGCACAGTGGATAAGGTGCCGGCCTGCAAGCCCAAAGGTTGTTGGTTAGATTCCCAGCCAGGGCAACATAACCAGGTTGCACGCTAGGTCTCCAGCCAGATCCATAGTTGGAGGCAGGTGAAAGGCAACCATACATTGATGTTTCGCTCCCTCTCTACCTCTTTCCCTTCCCCTCTCTCTGAAAAATAATAAATAAAATCTTTTTTTTAAAAAAAGAAGTGTTTGAGAGGCTGTGTCAGGCACCCTGTTGAGGACACAAAAGTATTTAAGCCAATGTGAATTGCAATCTTCAGTTTGTGGTTTAGCTGTAGAGACAGACATTAATTAAACAACCATGCAGAAAGATATAAACTTGTAACACAGGGACTCTCCCCCACAGAAATAGGGGAAGAGTGGAGAAGCACCAAGAACCTGGGCACATGGGCTGCAACTGCAGTGCGCGGCTGAACCAGCTACTTTGGTCCTAACAATCAGGGCAAGGGGACCAGTTATTCCTGGTGACCAGGGGGTTCTGGGGGCAGACTTAGAAAGCAGAACCTTGCTTTCCCCTCTTCTTGCTGGTCTTTGGCAGCATGGGACTCAGGTTTCTGAGCCAGTGGGCTTTGGGGGGACCGTATGGTTGGGGTGTACCTTGTACCCCTGCCTGAGCGCTAGGCTGGTAAGAAGGGTGGGACGAAGCGGGGCTGGCAGGTCCCAGAAGTGGTATGGTTGGGCTGCAAGCCTCACACCTCTCCCTGACACAGGAAGCCTCTGCAGTAGCCACCCACCTCCTCCTGCAGAGCCTGAGCCATTCCCAACTGCTACTGCCATTCCAGCCTGGAAGGGCTTTGGACACACAGCACCAACGTGTGGGACAGGGCTTAGTGGATCTGGTGCGGGTCCTGAAAGTGGCATGGCCAGGTGACAAGGCATCCTTCCCCTGCATGGGAACGTGCAGTGGTGCTGGCCACTGGAGCTGTACTGTGTGTGTCCAGAGGTGTTAAAGGGGTGAATCTCAGGATATTTCCCTCAGCCTAGTTGAGTGTGGTGGCTTTGAACAGGTGTGACATGCCTGTAAGAAAGAGAGGGAAGCTACTCTTTCTTAAGTAAGATTGGTTCCTCCCTTTGTCATTTAATTGTTGTTCTGATTGTGCCTTCTAACTCTATTGCCAAATTGTCACCTCTAGAATACAAGGATTCCAGCTTGTCCAGCATTGCTATCCTCTGGACATATATGTCACTTCCCAGGGACAACCAACTGACCTGGACCTTGAAAGATCCTTCTCCTTTGTGTGGAGACTCCACTTTACTCCAGATCTTCTTTTGTTAGGGACTCCTGGACCTGGGGATACGTAAGATTATTCTTCCAATAGGTAGTAGAAACAGAAGAATGAGAGCTCCATCCATTCACTTTTGTAAGATTACAAGTGTCCAGTTACAAGGGGTAATTGTAACAGGGAGATGCTCTCCCACATGGGAAGCTGTAGCAGCACTGACACCTAGAGCTGTGTTGCATGGGTCCTGCCCAGCAAGGCACACAGATGCACTGGAAGGGCAGTGGCTGGAGGAAGTGGACAGCATGCTGCACACAGGATACCTGGATATACAGACTCTGAGGATGCCTGAAACCAGACAGTGACCAGAAACCAGCTAAGCCACCTATGTTTGTTAAAGGACGGTGTCTTTGGGTGGGATAAGAGGTTCCTGCTCAGCCTTAAACAGAGCTGGCAGAGGGTGGCAGAGTGATTTTCTTTGGATGTTTTAGAGAAAATGGTCTTTGAGGCAAAACCCTGACATTATTTCAAAATGAATATACATATTTTAAATAAGAGTCCTTTTCCTTTCCACCAAACTCTGTCTCCGAGATTTCGCTTTTTGGCAATGAGCAGTAGGACCCCACAGGTTGTTCAGTTACAAAATTATATTAATGAGGGTTGTGAAGGACATGAAAGATCTTTTGCATTATATAATGATGTAAAAGCAGAGTAGAGCAAGTTTCCATGAAGAGGTCCTTGCAGAGGCTTAGCTAACCAAGTACCAACCTCTTGGAGAGCCAATTGGGGGAGAGGCTGAACCAGTTGGAAGGATGAGAACAGATGCCACCCTTTGACTAATTTCTCTGAAAACTCATGGTTTTGCTTTCATATGACTTCCTCTAGTGATTTTTCTGTTATAGTTTTAACAATAGCTGTGTGAATACATTTTTTTTTTTTTTTGAAAAAGTTGTGGAAAAGATTTTGCTTTGTGAAATTGTGCTCAAAAAGATAACTGCTGCTTTCCTCTCTCCCAACTACACTGTTGGTCCTTGGTAATACTCCATAAAAATTGATTGTGACATTGGCAGGGAATTCTTTCTACTATGAACTATGATCCCAAAAAGTCAAGACTTGCTCTTCTATCTGTGAATGAATGCCTGTCCATCTATCCATTTTCCTGTATCTAGCCATCCTCCTATCCGCTTCTCTAAGTAGTTTCCCCCTGTTCTGACACAATTGAATTTTAAGGAAGGTTTTTTTCATTGGTTATGGTGATTCTACAAAGTTTGTTTGCTTATAGGACAAATCAAAGGGAACAGAAAATAAAATAATTTTGTTTTGACAAAATGGTGAAACCTTAAATGAGTGATGTCTTATTTTACTTTCACAGTTCTCATTATAAAGTTTGTGCAACATAACATTTTTCTCTTTTGGTATATATTTCTTTGCAAATATGTACATATACTTACTCATCTTTTATAAAAATTAAATCACTCTATAAAGTTTTCTTGTGATCTTTTTCTTTTTAGTGTTGTTGCAAACATTTTAAGTTCAATTAGTATGGCTGCATGGTATCCCATTGTAAGAGTGTGCCATAATTTATTTAATGAACTTCTTTTTGTTGGGTACATTTTTGCATGTTTACCTTTGTGCACATGTCTATTAATTTCCTTCTGATAGGCTTATAGAAGTGGAATTGCTGCATCAAATACTTATATATGTTGACAAATTTGTTTTTCACTAGATGTATCAAATTATACTCCCATAAACAAAGAATGAGACATCTGTCTCTCCACTGAAAACTTTTCCATAGCTTATTGATTAGTTTAATTTTATCATTGAAAGCTTTTCTTTTATTATGATTTAAAGTATATTTTGTTGATTTTTATTATTACAGTTGTTCCAATTTTCCCCCTTTACTCCCCATCACTGGGTACTTTCTTTCTATCTAGCAATCCACCCTTTAGTTCATGGGTGGGAAACACAAGGCCTGTAGGCTGAGTTCGGCCCTCCACCTTGTTTTATCTGGCCTGGCACCTTGTTTCTACCTGGCTTGCTTAACAGTTAAGGAGTAGTTACATTTATACAGTCCTAAAATTACATTTGGCCCTTTGAAGGCAACCTCGAGGCTGATGTGGCCCCCAGTAGAAATGAGTTTGACATCCCTGCCTTAGTTCATATCCATTGGTCATGCTTATAACTTCTTTGGTTTCTCCATCTCCTATACTATTCTTCACAACCCCTTGTCTATTTTGTATCTACCAGTTATGCTTTTTATTTTTTTTAAAGATTTTATTTATTATTTCCAGAGAGAGGGGAAGGGAGAGAGGCAGAGAGGGAGAGGAACATCAGTGTATGGTTGCCTCTCACCTGCCTCCAGCTACAGATCTGGCTGGAGACCTGACTTGCAACCTGGTTATGTGCCCTGGCTGGGAATCGAACCAGTGAGTGACCTCTGGGTTCGCAGGCTGGTGCCTATCCACTGTGCCACCAGTCAGGGGCCAGTAATGCTTTTTAATCCCTGCACCTTTCCCCCTATTCACCTTCTTTCTCTTCCCCACTGATAACCCTCCAAGGGATCTCCATACCTATGATTCTGTTCTTGTTCTAGTTGTTTGTTTAGTAGTTAGTTTGTCTTTTAGATTCAGTTATTGATAGTTGTGAATTTGTTGTCTTTTTAATGTTTAGAGCTTTGATCTTCTTTTTCTTAAATAAGCCCCTTTAACATTTCATGTAATAATGGTTTGCTGATGATGAACTCCTTTAGCTTTACCTTATCTGGGAAACACTTTACCTGCCCTTCTATTCCAAATGATAGCTTTGTTGGATAGAGTAATATTGGTTGTAATATTCGTAATTTTGAATACTTTGTGCCAGCCCCTTCTTGCCTTCAAAGTTTCTTTGGAGAAATCAGCTGATAGTCTTATGGATACACCTCTGTAGGTAACTCTTTGTTTTTATTTTTCTGCTTTTAAGATTTTCTCTTTATGTTTAATCTTCAGCATTTTAATTATGATGTGTCTTGGTGTGGTCCTTTTTGGGTCCAATTTATTTGGGACCCTCTGTACTTTCTGTACACTAACTGTATATGACTAGAGCCCTTTCAGCTGTTGCCCTGGTGTTGAGTCCCAAAGTGGGTAGGTTTGCATACATTTTAATACTATTTAGGCCCTTTAAGTGGAGTTTCCTGAAAGTCCAGCAGTTTCTTCTGCCACCCTAACCCACACTGATCTTTACACACAGAAGTTATGAGGATTTATCTTCCTTGGGCTGTGAGGTCTGGCCTGGAGCTAGGGATTGCTCGCATGCAAGTTATGCTGTTACTTCCGACTCTTTGCACCACACTGCATCTCCCCTCTCTGCCCTCTCTCTGCATCTCTGCCCCTCCTACCTGTATGGATGAATGTGGGTTCTTTAAATCCTCAGTTGTCAAACTTCCATACATTTTAATTAATTTTCTGATGGTTCTGGGTGTTATTTGTTTTGGGATTTAGTTGTAGTTCTTTTTGTGGTTGTATGAGGAAGTGAGGTATGTCTACTTATGCCTCCATTTTGACCAGAAGCCTTAAAAGTTTTCCATAGCTATTAACTAGTTACTTTTTGTGCATGTGTAATGTGAATTGCCAATATATATCCTTTGGCCAAATTTTTTTAAGATTAAAAAATTTTAAAGGTTATTATTTATTATTTTTAGAGAGAGGGGAAGGGATAGAGGCAGAGAGGTAGAGAGACATAAATGTACAGTTGCCTTTCAACTGCCTCCAGCTATGGTCCTGGTTGGAGACATGGCTTGCAACCTGGTTATGTGCCCTGGCTGGGAATTGAACCAGTGACCTTTGGGTTCACAGGCTGTTGCCTTCCTTTGGCCAATTGTATACTGAGATGTTTAGTATATGTGCTGCCAAAGTGAGATGTTGTATACCTGAGATGTTTAGTTTTATTTTCTGGTAAGGTCTCTTTATATAGAAAGGGCTTAAAAAAAAAAAAAAAGATTTTATTCATTATTTTCAGAGAGAAGGTTAGGGAGGGAGGAAGAAAGTGAGAGAAGCTTCAGCATATGGTTGCCTTTCACCTGCCTCCAGCTACGGACCTGACTGGAGACCTGGCTTGCGACCTGGTTATGTGCCCTGACTGGGGAACCAAACCATCGACCTTTGGGTTTGCAGGCTGGTGCCTATCACTGAGCCATCGGCCAGGGCCAAAAGGACTTTTTTTCAGTTTGTCATTTGCATTTTGACTGTGATAATGTTTATGAATTACAAAATTATTTGATGTAGTCAACTTTACTTCTTATTTTGTGGTTACTGCATCTGCTATCATGTTAAGGAAAGACTTCCATGCTCCTAGTTGATAGTTATTCTATATTTTCTAATACCTTATTTAAAACTATTTATAAATACCTGAACCTATTTTGGAATATGATGTGTATTAGGAGCATAATCTTTTGTTCCAAGATAGTAGGTTGTTAAAAAACCACTAACAAACTGTTTTATTACTTCCTCTCTGACTTAAAATGTCATCTTTGTCATATTCTAAATTTGAATATATAATTGGATCTCTTCCTTGGCTTTCAGTACTAGTCATTGGTTTATGTGCAGGTGAAGACACCAATGTTACATTGTTTAGATTAATATAAGTTTTTTTTTTTTTTTGCTAATTTGTTATTTTATATTATATAAGCTATACATAATAGAAAATTTATCATATTAAGTGCATAATTCAGTGGCATTAGCTTTATTCACAGTGTTGTATAACCACTATCATATTCAGATTCAGGAATTTTTCATCATCCCAAACAGAAATTCTGTACTCAATAAACCATAACTTCTTATCCCCCATTCCTACAGTTTCTGGTAAGCTGTTCTACTTTCTGTCTCTATGAAGTTGCCTATTCTAGGTACCTGATATGATTGGAATCATATGATATTTGTCTTTCTGCATCTAGCTTATTTCACTTAATATCTTTAAGATTTATTTAGATTTTAGAATGCATCAACATTTCTTCCCTCTTCACGACTGAGTAATATTCTGTGGTGTATACATAAATATACACCATTTGTTTATTCTTCCATCTATTAATGGATATGTGGGTTGTTTCCTCTTTTTGACCTGTAAGTATCTGTTTAAAATGTGGTTTTATAATATCCCTAAATTTAAACTCTTAGTTAATATTGTAAATTTATAGTGTACTTGGGAATCCTCTCTGCATGGATTGCTTTTGAATTTTTTAGATGTATATTTAACAGTAAGAAATTTTGCTTTAAAATATGGAATTGTTGCTGAATATCTCTATTATGGATAGCAACATTTATCTTAAAGAAAGATAGCTCTTTGCTTTAGGAAAATTCTGAGTGGATATTTTGATAATGGAAGTCCTAAATGGGTTAAGGTTGAATAAAGGAAAATGAAGCTGTTCTGCCTGGTAAAATAATAGGAACGTTCTTAAACTCCTACACCTTCTAAAGAGGAAGGATGTGGGGAACACCAAGAAATTAAACTATGGGGAGTAATGGCCTCAGTGGGAAATTATCCTGTGAAAATATAGCGGCTAAAAAATTCCTTATAGCCCTGTTCAGGAGATTCAGTTGGTTGGAGTGTCCTCCCATCCACCAAAAAGGCTGCAGGTTTGATTCCTAATTGGGTTATATACCTGGATTGTGGGTTAGATCTCTGGTTAAGGCATATATGAAAAGCAACCAATTGATATTTTTCTCTCACATCAATGTTTTTTTCTGTCTTCTTTCTTCTCTATCTAAAGTCAATAAATATGACAAAGAAGGGCAACAGTTTAGTCAAGGAACCAGCACGGATGACCCATGGACATGGACAACAAGTGGGATTGACTGTTGAGGGGGATAAGGAGGGTGGGGAAGGGGAGATCGAGGAAGGGGGAAATAGGAGGAATGTAATACAACAATAATAAAATAAAATAAAATAAAAATAATAGAATAAAATAAAATAAATATATCTTTGGGTGAAGATTTAAAAAAAAAAAGAAAAGAAAAATTCCTTGTTAAGAGATGGCTAAGGAACAATGATGTTTAGTAATAAATGGTAAGCTATTTCCTATTCTGTGTACCGTTATAATGTGTTCTAGAATATAGTTACTAATAGAAAATTTGAGGTGTAGTGAGGCCAACAAATCAGCAAATAAATGATTGACATTGGAAAGATTGTTGCTCATGCTCCCAAGAAAAGTGGGCTCTTTGTCACCTGGAGCCATATGAAAATGCACCAGGGTTGGTCATGAAGCAACGGAAAGAGGAAGAAATGCAGGCAAGAGTTTATTGTTTTCTGAGGAGTGGTAAACAACAGTCAAGGTAGGGTAAATAGGCTTAGATTGCTAGTTTGAATAATTTTAGCAGGCTCTGTGACATAGAAGCTGCCCATAGTTATCTGAGGTGATTAGGGCAAGTGGATAATGGCCAAGATTGTGACAGTCCTATAAAAAGGTAGTTGGGGATGTGGACCCTATATTGGCTGGTTTGTATTTGAAAAGCATGCCTTTAAGAGCGGGACTACTCTTGAGGGGGCAGGGGCTATAAAAGAGGCTAAAGATCAAGGCCAAACAAATCAAGCATACTACTGAATTTTCCAGCACAAGAAATGTCCACTATATGTATGTAGGGCAAATGTTAAAGCATTGATTTTCCAGAAACTAGAAACATGGTTAACACATGGTCCTTCCCCATTTTTATAAATCTTTGGTAAAGTTCTGTTATATGCAACTGTTTTATATTAATGTACTTTGGGGAGTAAAGGAAATAGGTCTATTTTCCATGTTGCAGATGTTGCTACAGAACGTTAGTAAAATAGGAAATAAGAGTGAGAGGCAGCCAGGCAAAATATAAGCTCTTTCCACCAAGAATTCTCAGACATACTGAGGAGGGCTATGGAGATATGGAGACTTAAGTCAACTTATATGGAAAATAAATGCTTCAAGAAGGTTGGAGGAATTGGAAGGCTCCAATGATAGGTCTTTGGGTTATGATGGTAGAAACAATAAATTCTGGAGGCTGTAGGAGAGTGGTTTGAGAGATGGTTTGTTCCTACAGAAGTGTTTCTTTACAAAACTTATTCTTAGGGTTTTTAAAGATCATGGTCATAGATTTTGGGAATCTTAAGAAAATGTGCATTCTTTCTCCATGAAGTGTATAAATTACACAAACACACACACACACACTCTCTCTCTCTCCCTCTCTCTCTCTCTCTTCAAGAGCTTAATAGGAGCCTTAGGGCTCATCTACAGATGCTGGTCCAACAACCCTGAGTGAGATATCTCCGCCTTGGGAGCTGTAGTAAATGAAATGAACACTGTGTTCTTAAATTAGTCACGACACACTTGGTCAAATTATGCATCTTTAATAACCACACATGCTAAGTGAGAGAAGTACTTTTTCTTTACTCAAGTTTGCTGGTGGGGTCCTTACCTATAATGTATTATAAAACTCAAGTGGATTTAGAATGATACAGGTAGGATTTTTATTATAAATGCCAGAAGAGTTTTCTAGTATTAAGACTAATGATTTCTCTCTACAACTAGTCAAGTTAAGAACACTTTTTATTTGTTTCTGAGATTGTGGATTACATTAGAAAAATCTAGTTCTTTTTGGTTCTTAGTAGAAGTAAAAAGTGTGATTACCAAAAGGGTAATTTTACCTTCAAGTTATTGCAAAGTTTTCTGAATAGTTCAAAGGAGAAATAAACATCACAATAAAATAATAAATTTTCTCAAAATTTTGAGGTAATTTGATAACTTACTGCTTGCTCATACCTGCCTTGGGACCATGAATTAGAAATATCTAGCTACTTATCTTAAGTTGCAGTAAGAAGGTGTTGTATAATAAAGAAACTGGATGATGGGTACATATGCATATATTATATTGCTTTCTTTACTTTGGTGCATGATAGAAAATTACCATAAAATGCTTTTGTTTTACAAAAATTAATTTGGTCTATGTCCTATGTTTCTGAGGTGGAGATTTTAATCCCTTGGTATTTTCCCAGTGATAGAAGTGACTATTATTTATGGAGGGCCCTTCAGAGCACACTTAAGTTTATATTAATGAGATGATTATTGGGCCAGCCCCTAGTTTTAGGATGTGAGCTGGCCATGCTAGAAAGACTAACCACATGGTTACTTTGAGGCAGGTAATATCAGCCCAATGTCTAGGGAGCGAAGAGGGGCTTGAGATTGAATTTAATCACATGGCCAATGACTGAAACAATCATCTCTACTTAATGAAACACCAATAAAAACTATGAAGGTCAGGTGAACTTTCCAGTTGGTGACATGTCCTGATTCCACAGGGAGAGGACATAGAAGTTCCATATTTGTGAACTTTATAGACCTCACCCTACAGGTTTCTTTCTTTTATCTGCTCTTGATTTGCATCCTTTATAGTAAGGCCATGTTTATAAATATAGCACTTTCCTGAGTGCTACAAGTCTTAAATTATCAAATCTGAAGGGAGTAGTGAGAACCTTTAGAGTTTTAATCAGCTGAACAGAAGTATGGTGGCCTGAGAACTCTAAACCTTGTGGGTGGTATCTGAAGTGAGGGCAGTCTTGTGTGGTACTGCCCTCTTAATCTGTGAAGTCTATACTAACTGTGGGTTGTTGGATATTTAACACCTAAATGGTATTGCAGAAGTTCAGGTAGACATAAGTATAACTTCCTTTGGTTAGGTAGTTAGACATAGGAACTGGCTATACACAGAGTAGCTGGTCATCTGTCTTGTTCAAAGTGTTTTGGCTAGAACTAAGAGATATGAACAAAATAGACTATCATAAACTTACTCAACTGTTGGGTTCTGAGGGCTTTTATTTTTGGCTAGCACAGGTAAGGATTTACTGTTTTTATTATTAAAGGTTTTTAAAAATAAAGATTCAATATCTAAAATTAGCATTAAAGTTATGCAATTATGTCAAATGAAATCCTGAAGGTTTCTACAAATGTCAGGGTCCTCCCTAAGCAGCAGTGAGGCATGGAATCTCATGCAGGCCAGGCTAAGTCTGTAAGACCCGAGTGGAAGACCAGGAAGGCTGGGTGTATACAAGCCCCTATGCTGTGATCAGAGGACCCCCAGAGGGAATCTGGGCATGAGAATTTTCTATATTTCCTTTGAAGCCAGCAAACTTCCTTGACTTGTTTTTGTAATCACAGCAGATGTTAAACCTTTCTTACCTTCCTTATTTTTAATGAGCCACCTGGAGTCCTTGGTGCTCCCTTGTCTAGCTGACCATGTCGTGGGTCAAGACCTCCGTGTTCCTTCCATTGTTGTAGAAATATAGCAACTCCTGTTCTATAAAAAGTTCTTCCTTCACAACAAAATGTACATGCACTGCCCACTGTTGTTACTCAAAAAATACCTTTGGAGAAAGGTGCTTAGGGCTCTTGTTTTTCAGACATTAGCAGACCTTCTCTCCTCTAATATAAGCTGTCTGGGAAGGTTTATTTCAGCTGTGGCACCAGGGGATCTCTGTGGGTCGGGGGTTCTCCACATACAAGTAGATAGAACCAGGAGGTTGGTGGAATGTTTATTAAAAAATACTGTGTAGTAGAGATATGGTTCCTAATCTTAAATATGACAAGGATGTCATATATTTTCTATTATTTATATACCATTTTTTGACATTTGTCAGTAGTTTTGTAAGGCAAAGTTGCCCTTTGAACATTTAGACCCTCTTACAAAAAAGTTTAAAGAACTCTTATCACTTAAGTATTTGGGCATTCAAATAGAAAAGCAAATACACATGTTCAGTTATTTTAGACCCAAAAGAAAGAACTGAAAAGCAATTGTATTAAAGTCAATTGTAGGTAATATTTTCCCTACATATCAAGTAGGAATAAAGGTACTTACAGGATATTTTACCATTCTTAAATCCTTAATGCTGTGCTACAAATCACCACAAAAGTTCCTATATAGACTCATTTAGTTTGTTTAGGTAATGGATAAATACAAAGCACCAAGGAACCACAGAAACCATGGAGCAAATAATATCTAGGTATTTCCATGGGTGCTAAGCCAGCTTTATACAAATACATGAAATAAGTGGAATTTGTCTTCAGTACCTTTTCAGGATTTGGTCTTCCTTCAAAGCACCTTTCTACCTCTTTTCAGTTTCTAAATGTTCTTATGCTATTCAGGTAGTCCAGAGCCTCTGTTGGGTGTTGATTTGATATGATATCAAATACATTTGTTTATGCAAAAATGAAGTTATTTTTAAAAGTAAAGTTGTTTTGATATGAATGAGATAAGCTGTGTCAGGATGTCACCATCTCATCTGTGTTCACGGAGAAGCACTCATTAGCTCAGCTGCCGAGGGGAGAAAATTAGGCAACTTATAAAGGTTAATAAAACATGTGGAGAGGCAACTGTGTGAGAGGACACTTAGGCTATAAATACTGAAAGTTTTTGAGGACTAACTGAGAGTGTTTTGTCAGGGCAAGACTACTCTTTGCTGATGTTAACAGCTCTCTGAAAACCTTTGGGCATTAGTTTGTGCCTGGTAAAGGTGACTATTTTACTGTGCAGCAGCCCTATGAAGGAGAACATCTTGCCCATCAACACCAGTGTTGACATTGCCTAACAATGTGCTCTAGCAACAAGAGACTTATTTTCATGTGCATAGCTGAACATCAGCTCTGACTGGCTAAGCTCTCTCTCCAGAGTACAAACTCATGTAACACTTCAACTTCAACAAAAATTAAGACTTTATTCCTTTCATCTCCCCTTACCTGGAACAACAGTGTGATTCTTCTATTATTGGCTTAAAATATGTTGCTTTTTTGTCTTATTAATAGATATTATCCTATATGCTACTGACTTGTGACATTACTATAATTCTCACAGTGAACTCGTGTTCACTGTGAACACAGTTGGCAAAGATGATCCCAGTCTCTGAGCATAATTTGTCACAGAGCAAAAGTCTCCATTCAGATGGTCTTCCCAACTTCAGAACACTTTCTTCCCCTTCTTCAAGAGTGTTCTCAGTTATCACATTGAGAAGGTCTGATAAACTATCTCAACTGTTACTAAGTATGTAAAATATTACTCCTCCATTATAGTGTTTCAGGAAGTGTTTCCCTTTTTCAAACCACTTGGTATATTTCCTGAATCCCACCATTAATCTAGTTCCAGGGATTTTGAAGTTTTTTCTTCTCTTTAATTGACCTTTATTTAAATATACTTTAAAATTCTCATCAGCCAAAGTCAACTCATTGAAGGGGTAGAAGTAGAGTGGGGGTGAAGGCTGGATGGAGGCTGGGGTGTGGGGTGATCATAAGAAAGTGGGTTTCTATTTGCTTGTCAGGTCTTGAAAGAGCTCTGGAAGAAGGGAAAGCTGCCTTGTCAGATAGAATTAATTTATAAACCTCTAATTGTCAAGGCTTAGGCATAGCCGTGTGAAGGACGATCTGGAGAAAAATATACATATAACTGTGTGACTGCTTCATCCACAGTCAAAGTTCTAAAAATGGCAGTAAAGTCAGTGTATGATTCAGGAGATCATGAGACACAGTAGGAAAAGTCTGGCTAGTTCTCCTGTCACCTTTGCCATGGGGCATCCATATGAACTTGGTCCAGTCATTTAATTTTCCTGGGTCAAGATCTTCAAGGATGACAAGGAAGTCAGGCTAGGTGACTGATTTCTAAAGCATCTTCTGGCAGTAACAGTCTCATCTAGAATCCTACTTTCCTATAATCTTGACTATATTGAATGTGATTCACTCTTTTGTGGGATGAAAGAACATGCAATATATACAATACTATATGATATAATACAATACATTGGTTTTGAGCTCCTCCTCCAGTGAAAGCCCTCATTTCTTAAAAATAAAAAATTCCCATAACTCTGCCTTCTGTTCTTGATCACATCTTCTTCAAGGGTCTTCTACTTTGATGATAAGCTATTTTTTAAAAACCCTTGAAACTCTACTTGTTGTTTTTGGTTTTAATTTTTTTTTTAATTTTATTTTTAAGATTTTATTCATTATTTTTAGAGAGAGAAAGACAGGGAAGAAGGGAAAAGGGGCGAGAACATCAATGTATGGTTGGTTGCCTTTCACCTGCCTCCAGCTAAGGACCTGGCTAGAGACCTGGCTTGCAACCTGGTTATCAAGGTTAACTGGGAATCAAACCAGCGACCTTTGAGTTTGCAGGCTGGCACCATTCCCTGAGCCACCAGCCAGGGCTTTGTTTTTGGCTTTAAATTCAGGAGTACAGTTCCTTGGGTCATCTCTCAAGGTGGGGAGTCTATGGATAGCAGTGTATCCTGAAAACAGAGTTGGAAGCAAGACTGAAATAGTAGAGGTGAGTCAGGCTTAGCTTGAGAATAGATCAATAAATTCTCCTTAGAGGAGAAGAAGCAATCACTATATTCATAGATAAAGGAATCTTTAAACTACAGAAAACTTTTATGATTCCAGATGTAACAGGACCCAGTGACAGCTGAGAATAGAGTTAACCTCTGGTGAAAATGGTCCCAGTGTTCTGCCTCCCCTTCCTGGGCTGTAGAGGTTGTGAGTGTTCACGGGACAAGTCTGGTCAAAGAGTGCCCGAGGCTGCCCCATGAGTCCCCTGTGGACCCAGAGAGGTTTAGAGGGCATTAGAAAGTCTTTGTGCTTTCACAGATGGGTAGGATTGGCCGATAGAAGCCTGATAAGTTAGAAGTGGCCTCCTGTCATGAATGAAAGGAATTCATCATGAAAGGAATCAGCAGATGCTGCACGAACTATTTGAAGGAGAAACTACAGCTGGAAAAGCTGCACACCACTGGTGAAAGATGGAGAATCATCTCTAGACACCTAACCAGCTTACACACAGGAACCCCTATATGTTTTGTGGCACTTTACGCCACTGGGAAAAATGGAAGAGGTATGTGGATTTTACCGAATTGACTAAAAACATGGAGTGATTGAGTAATCATTGGTTTGACTAAGTTTACCTGGAAATTATTAGATTAAATTTTCAGCTATTAGGCAGTAATAGAAGCTCAGAGCAGAAATTAAATTCAGTTACAGGAAAATAAAATAGTTTTGTGTATTTCAGTTTATGACTGTAAAAACCCATTCCCCTCTAGGTAATAATACAGAACAAATCAGAGCAATCCCCATCTGCACCCATGTTTTTTCATAGTTTTTCATTGCTTTCTTTCTTATTTCCTGCCTTGCAGGATGCATTGATAGGCTATACCTGTCGGCTTGTTTTGGATTTAGCAGCCAGGAACTCCAGGGGACTGGGAAGATGTCAGGTTGTTAGTTATTATTGTAATAACTATTCAGTTAAATAAAAGCTCTATGAATTTGTATACTGAAAATTTTCAGATAGTTTCTATTTATGTTAGCTGTATTCATTTTGCAATAAAAGCTTTCTATTTAATTATTAATTTGGCTGTTATTTCTGGTAATTCATGGCTATAAATAAGTGTTTTCAAAGCATTATCCACAAAACACTAAGGATTTTTTTCTAGTGGTAGAGCTGTTATATATCTTATTGTTGACTCTGTAAGTAGTGTTTAACCATGAAAAAATACTACTAGTGTAAATTAAAATTTAATGATGGTTTCATTATAATTTTGGAAGGACTGAGAATAAAGAATGCAACTTAGGCAAAACTTCTGATGTCTTATGTTATTATTTAAAAAATTTATTGATGAGAGAAAGAAAGAGAGACATTAATTTGCTGTTTCACTTATTTATGCATTCATTGGTTGCTTCTTGCCTGTACCCTGACCTTGGATTGAACTTGCAATCTTGGCATATTGGAACTACACTCTAACCAACTGAGCTACCTGGCCAGAGCTGTTATTTGCTAATTGCAATGTAGACAGAAATCACTATTGGAGATTGTCTTGGCTAGAGTATGGTACCTATTTATTCAAACACTGTTTTGCTGTGAAGGTTTTCTATAAATATGGTTAACATCTATAATTAGTTGGCTTTAAGTTAAAGAGATTATCCTGGTAATGTGGGTAGGCCTCATTCAATAGGTTGGTAGGCCTGGAGAAATGGAGAAAGCAGGTTTCCCTCAGAAAGAAGAAATGCTGACTCAAGACAGTAGCATCAATTCTTGCCTGAGAGTTCCCTGCCTACCAACCTCCCTATAGATTGCAGCTCCCACACTCCTGTAAATCCATTTTCTTGAAATCTCTGTGCCACTGTTGCTAATTAAAACCTCTAGAATCACTCTTGGTACAACTAAATGGTGGACTTCAAATATTTATGTGCAATTGTATGTAGTATTACTATATTTAACTTTTTAATAAAATTCTAGTTTCCTTTAGCTCAAGATTTGGGGTGTTTGCTTTATATGTCAGGGTGGGGAGCTTGCTCCTAAATGTAAAAGTTTGCTCAGCTTTAGAACAGGTAAAAAAAAAGTTATCTCCACTCTAAAACATGTTGTTTTTTTTTGTTTTTGTTTTTTGTTTTTTCCCTATAGTAAAGACATTTGGGTAAAAGAGTGGGCTGACTTCATAGAGTACTGTCTTACATTGAATCCAGAACTTCTGTGTTTCAAGGTACTCTGGTGCTCCATCTGAAAGGTCCTATTGCTGCCTTCTTTAGTTCTCAGCCTATTACTCTGAGTCAGGCAGTTTTCCTAAAGAGATTTTATTAATTTAACAAAACAGTTGCCTTCTCAGGACAGCCTTATTTTTGAGTTGTCTGTTGTGTGGCCCTCTAGAGAATGGTTGTCACACTCTGTTGCCCTAGTATAGTATATAAACCATGCAGACAGCTTTACATAGATCTCTCTATCTGCACATGCAATCAGCTGGTGCAGTGAGTTATTTTAACACACTAGTGAAGCATCATAAGATTGCAAGCCATTTAAAAAGCATTAGATGAAGTTAAAAATTGCCCTCATATATTAGGCCCATAGCCACTTTTGCTCAGCGTGTTATTAAGCTGTGGCTTTACCAGGTTCTGTTGTACTTATGTACTCTTTCCTTTTTCGAAGTACTTCCCAATATGCTCTGAGATATTAATGCTGTGCAGTGATCCTGTGAGGGATACCAGATTTTATCTCAATTTAAAGATGAAAAATGATGGCAAAATGCAACATTGAGGGTGAGGGTATTATGGCAACAGTTTTGCCTGCATATGCAGGTAGAAGCAGATCTTCAGTTGTTTATAATTAGCTTTACAGCAGGGCTCTTCCCTATTTCCCAGCATCCCTTGGGAATTACCTGCACTTTCTTTTTGGAGATGGTGATTATACTACCTGTATCACTTTCCTAGGGCTGCTGTAATCAAGTATGATAATTGGGTGGCTTGGGACAATGGAAATTTATTGTCTCACAATTCTAGAGATTAGAAGCTCAAGTGAAGGTGTTGGCAAGGTCATATTCTTGCTGAAATCTGATGGGGGTGGGGTGGGGGTGGGTACGGGTGCAGGAAGGAGCCCTCCTTATCTCTTCCACCTTCTGGTAGCTCCAGATATTTCTTGGCTTGTGACAGTATCACTCCAGCCTTCATATGGTCTTCTCCCCTGTTTTTTCACATAATCTTCCCTTTGTGCATATCTGTGTCTGTGCTTAAATTTACTCATATTATAAGGACCCCAGTTACATAAGATTAGGTTACATCCTAGTGACCTCATCCTAACCTTGTATTTGTAAAGACCCAATTTTCAAATAAAATCACTTTCTAAGATACTAGGGGTTAAGACTTCAACACCTGTCTTTTGGAGGACACAAATCAACCCATAACATGACCTTTTGAAAATTCTGTCTAATGGCCTCGAACACAGCATCTGACCAAACCTGCTTGCTAGATGTTGTTCAGCCTTGATAACAACTATCTCCAAACTTGGCATGAAAAAGATGCACTTCACAGAAGAGAGGTGGGGTCAGAATCACTAATCATGCCTGTAACTTCTTTGTTCCACAAATGTGACAGAGTTGGATCATAAGGAAGCCAAATTCTGTGTAAACCACAAGGTAGATGATCTACCTTTGAATAATGTAAAATAAAGTGTATTTCCAAGACACAGTACAACTTCATTCAGCACAAATTTGATCTAAAACATTCAATTAGTTTTATCAGTAATGACTTATACACAAGAGGATTCAATATATGATTGGAAATGGCCAGTCTTGATGGCTGCATTGCTTGGCTCTCCCTTTATTGTGTTTCTCCTCACACCTACCTTTGCCAAATGTGCTTTCTGGATGTGTTGCCTTGGTTCTATTATTTTTTTCTGCCCTGGTTTACCTTTAGCTTTCTTTCTAAGTGAAGGTCATAGAACATCATGGTAACGAAAATAAAAATCAAATAAATGCTTATTTAGTTCAGTATAAGAAAAAAGAAATGTGGTAAGAAAAGTCATGCATTATATTTAAAAATAAATCTCATACTTATTTTTATTATCAAATATAAATTCATTTTAAATACTTGGAGGAAAAATGACTGCATAAAAAGAAAATAAAAAGAATAAAAATATAGAGAATCCATATCTCCTCCACAATTCGAGCATTGGCAATGAACATTGTTAATGTTTTGTTATATGTTCTTCCATATGCACATGTATAAATATTTTGGTTTTATAAAACTGGTATTGTTGTAGGTGAGAGTTTATAATGTTTTTTCTCTTTCTTTTTCTTTGTAATCCTCATCCAAGGATATTTTTATTGATTTTATATAGAGAGGAAGGGCTGGGGAGGGGAGAGAGAAAGAGAGAGGTTAAGAGGGAGGGAAACATGGATTGGTTACCTCCTGCATGTGCTCTGACTGACCAGGGATCGAACCTACAATCCAGGTATGTGCCCTGACTGGGAATCAAACCTGCAACCTTTTGGTGCATGGGATGATACTCCAACAAACTTAGCCACTTTTCCAAGGCTATTTTCTCTCTCTTTAACAACATTGTAAGCCTCACTAAAGATTTTTTTATGGCATCATTTAATTTTGTCAGTCTACGATCGAAATAATGTTCCATTGTAGGAATGTATTGAAAGAAATTTAATCAGTTCCTTAGTATGAAACATTTTATGGTTGTTTTCAAATGTCTTATAATAATCAATGGTCCTATGAATAAGAGTTGTAGTTGATCTTTGGATAGATTCATACTTATTTCCTTAGCATAAACTCATAGGCGTAAAATCTGTGAATCAAATTAGTGCATAATTGACAAGCTGCTTTCTGGAAATATTTGTTCAATTTTCTCCCTCAAGCAGTGCTTGAGAGCACACATTTCTTGGCATATTTGACAATACAACACAGTAGAATATAAAAAAATTATTCCAATTTGGTAAATTTAAAAAAAGCAACATTTTAATTTGCATTTGTATGATCATCTATGCCACATAGTATATATCAAATAAATACACACAAAAGATGTAAATATGAGGAAATAAACACTATTATATAATTTCTGATAGAAAGAATAGGATACTGGAACAACTGACTATCCAGTTGGAAAAAGAAAAACTGTGCAAATTTATGGTCATTCATATTTCTAATTTTGTGAATTGCCTATTTGTCCTTTGCCAACTTTGCATTTAGGTATAACTTTCTGCTCAGTATGTGAGTGTTTTTATATTTTTGATATTGTGAATTTAATTTTGCATCAACAGTGGCAACATTTCCCTCAAGTTTTCATGTGTTATTTAACTTTTTTTATGGATTTCCTTTTAATACAGAGAAATTAAAAATTATTTTTATCAATTTATCAATTTCTCTTTTTGGTTTCTTTTAAATCATCAGTCTTAAATTTTCTTTTCAAACTTTAAAATTTATATATTTTATATATATAATTTATATATAATTTTATATATAAAATTTATATATTTTCTAGTATTTTTGTGATCATCTTTACATTAAAATGTTTAATACAGTAGAGTATGTTTAATGTGGTAGTATATGACGTAGTGATCTAATTTTTCCCCCAAATGGAAAGTCAGTTGTCTCACTGTTCTACTCAGTTCATTGTAAATTACATAATAGTATTAATTTGTTTATATATTTGATATTTATTCCTTTGATTTATTATTTCATCAGCATCAGTTTTAATTGCTATAACTTTATTGCATTTTTAATACCTATGAGTACAATTTTATTCATTACTTATCTCTTTTAAAATGTTCTTTAAAATGATATTAGCACATAATCCTTTCATTTAATTTTAAATGTCAAGAAAAAGCAAAAATTATTTATATTACTGTCTTAAACTCATGTTTCAAACTCATAGAAAAAGCGATCTAATTTGTGGTTACCAGCAGTGGAATGAGAAGAGAAGAAATTGGATCAAAGTGGTCAAAACATACAAACTTCCAGTTATAAGATAAATAAGTACTTGTGATGTGATATACAGTATGACTATAGTTAATACCGCTATATGGTATATATGAAAGTTGTTAAGAGAGTAGAGCCTAAGAGTTCTCATTACAAAGGAAAAATGTGTTTTTCCATTTTTTTGGGTATATCTATGGGATGGTGGATATTAACTAAAGTTGTGGTAATCATTTGACAATATATGTAAGTCCAATTATTATGCTACACACCTTCACTTTATACAATCTTGTATGTATGTCAATTATATCTTTAAAAAACTGGGAAAAATTCTCATGTTTTATTAAATAATTATATTTTGATGAATTCTGGTCTTTCTTTCTCTTTTGACAACAGTGGCAATTATAGAACAATAAGAAGGAGGTCAAATGGTAGGAGAAAGCACAGTAAACTTTGGAAATAGCCAGTCTTAGGTTTGTAAACTGACTTTGTAATTTGTTAGCTGTGTGTCTTGGGCAAGTTAATTCATCTTTAAGAGTCTCAGTTTATTCATCAGTAAAAGTAGGAATAACAGTACCATATCTACCTCTCAGAACAATAAAAATATTAAATGCATTGCTTGCTAATACAGAGCATGCCACTGCTAACAAAGAAGGAGCTAAGAAAATGTTAACTTTCTTTTTCTTATGCTGGTCTAGAATCTATTGTTTATAAGATATTTTTATATATATCATCTCTTTGACTTACTAAAGTCTTGACTCACTGGCAATCACATGGTAGTATTGAATTACATGATGATTTAATAAGATATGATGATGATATAATGACTCTTAAATGGTGATCTGAGAAAATAATGATTTTTTATAAAACTTATACACATTACTGAAACTTTGGCTACATTCTTAGGTATGAAATCATTTAAATAATGACTTGGGATGGCAATATTTTAAAAAAGTTTTCAACATGATATATGTAAATAAGAGTATGTGCATTTTAATACACATTTTTAGGTGCCTATCTATTTTTCAAAAAAAGCCCATAAGAATGTGATATATTTGTAATCTAACAACCAGTTTCTACTATATTAAAAGAATTTGGTTACTATTACATTAAATGTCATTTTTTAATTTGAAAATTAGTAAGAAAAGAAAATGTATTTTCTTTTCAGTTAAGTTACAGATTAGAGCTCATATTAAATTAATAATTTGTATTTATAACAATTATAAAGAAAATAAGTATGTAAAACAGTATAATATACTATGATCATTAAGACTGCCTAGAGTAATTGGGACCTGAGTTTGAATGCACAGCTGCATTAGAGATTAGCAGCTGTGTGACTTTGGGTAAAATACCTAACTACTTTGAGCCTCAATTTCTCAGCTGTAAAATAGAATATTAATGGTGTCTAGAAAGAAGATAGTTTAAGGGTAAAGAAAATAACTACAGTCAAGCATTTAGCAATTAAATGTTTGGTAAATAGTTATTGCTGCTGCTATTGCTGTTATTAATTGGGGAGTAGCAAAGTCATACAGCCCCATTAGAAGGAAGAATTTAAGATAATTTAAATAAACAATAATTGAAGTTTTCTAATTGCAAGCTCATGGCAAATATTGTATTCCAACCAGATGGTAGCATTTAAAAAAATCATGCCTGTATATTTGCAATTATTATTATTACCACAAAGTGCTAGTAATAAGGATAATAAAATACAAAGGCTCCAAAATTATTAGAAAGAAATATACCTACATTCACAATAAAAAGGCTGAGCCTGAACCCAGAGGACAAAGTTTTGGAATACTATGTAGACTAATATCCATTTTTTTACTTACACATTAAAACCTTGTTTTATTGTGCATACAGATCATTCTTCCAACATTTTCAGAAGCCGTCACAAAAACTCATTTAGGATATTGAGTTTCCTGGATCCTCTCCAATCTTTCCTTCCTGCATTTAAGCCTTATATGAGCAGAGGATCTAGAATTGATTAGAGACAAGACTTTTTCTCCTTGGCTTTGAAGAGGACATTTTCTGGGAATCTGGAGAATTTGACAGATGTTGCAGAGTGAAGTCTAGGGTATGTACTTTTGGTATCCCAAATAGTTCAGAGACCACAGCCTTCAAAGAGCCATATTTGTAAGATGGTAAAAGTCACCCAAACTTGCAGCAAAGGTTAAATCCTAGCTTTCGCTTTGCTTTTCGAGATTCTGCTTTGTCTTAAAACAACTGGCAAAATCTCTTGACCTTGTGAACATGTAATTCTGTGACTGAATTAGAGAGAGATGCTTTTGCTCATCATGTGGTTTGGAAAGGCTTCCTTTGCTGGTTGTTTTTAGAGTGTGTGAAGCACTAAATTCTGAAGGTCAGAGAAGTAAGTCATGACACATTATGGGTAAGCTCATCAGCTGTTTACTTCATAGTGAGTTCAGAAGGGCGTGATGCAGGCAGTGCAGTAAGTGATGGCCATGATGTTCTTAGGCAGAACATTTGGGTTTCCCTACAGGTGTAACTGGTACAAAGTGAGTCATTAGTCATCACATTTTCTGGAAGAGTCAGAAGAGAAAAACTTTAGCATGAAATTGAAAACAGTGTTATAATTTACTTTTGTCATTTATGTGAGAGGATGTTTTGCATCAAGCTTGAAAATGTTTGATATAACCTGATTCTTATTCTATGAACTAACTAGAAATAGGTGGAGAACTTTTTCAATCTGATTGAGTATAATTTATACTAGGAATGTATGAATATGCACACAACAGGGTGTTCTTTCATATGGAGGTAGCGGAAAGGGTTGGTGGCTACAGACATTGGGTGGGGGGAAGTGAACACATGGAAACTATGTGTAGGATGGGCACCTAGGCCAGAAGCAAAGTAGTGGAAATCTCCTTACTCTAGGGAACTAATTACTGTCCATGCCAGGCATTTGCTAATGTTGTAAAGCCATCTACAAATTCACTCAGTGAATATGACAGACATATTTTTCTGTTTGAGTACAAAAATCCACTTTTCAACGGCTAAAGAGTTCTTTAAATCAAATGTTGATTGAAAGATTTGAAACCTTAAGGAAGATAGATGTGCCAGTGACTAGGAAAACAAAACAAAACAAAACAATCTAGACTTTTAACTAGCATTCACCACTTTAGACCAAATGTTATGTTTCCGTATTTTCAGGATAAACAGGAGTTGATACCTTAGGAGCTTGGAATTCAGGGTCTTTATCATTTCCAACAAATACTTTCCAAACAGTATCCTTAGCAGGATACTGACACCTTCCATCAGGCCCCTTTACTTTAAAGAGGACATAGATGAAATCTTTCAGTCTGAAGGTTTCCATGGGTCCACTAAGTTTTCTAACTGAACATGATTCCATGTAAATGGCATTCTCGCTTCCATAGCCTGGGAAGAAACTCTGCTGCTTGAGAATTCTACTCATCTGGGGAAACACTGGGGAAAGGGGTGGGGCTGTTGCGTTATCTATAAATAGGAAGTTCTGACTCATTGGTGCCTTCATCTTCTCCTTCCTTTCCCTGTGTCATTTTTAATCACCTGTAGGAGACCTACCTGAGTTTCTGTTTTGATCTTAATCTCAGTCACCTTAGGAGGATATAAAAATCCCTTTGGGAGAGAAGTCAGGTAAAAACAGGATAAAATTGGAAGGCTGTTCCCCTTTCTCCTGTCCTTCCCAATTATCCTTGCACTCTCCCCTTCTCCCTTCTCTACTCCCATAAAGGGCCTTGCTTGAGGTCCTCCAGTTCCCCGCCCAGACCCCATCCCTCATGATAAACTAGGTTGGTGTCTGCTTTTGTAATGAACAAGTTAGTACCTGCTGGGCCCCAGACACCCTTTTCAGCGCTTCAGGCCTCTGCATCCTAGCCTTGCAGTTTGGGCTGTAGTGCCCTCTTCCCCTTCGCTCTCCAAAACTCCCAGATACAAAGACCCCTTGTAAGTGAGTGAACTTCGAATTAGAAAGCTTGATGAACTTAGTAGCAAATTCCCACTGGGTGGTAGGCGTGACTTGGGGGTGGTTGTGGTCATTGAGACTGGTTGCCTGTATTCCTTTCCATGGAATAGAAAGCAAATGGGGCCTGCGATCTCTCCTGAAGATTTGGTGAGGCAAGGGTGCAGTCCCAGACTCCTGCAGTTCTTCCACCCCTAGGTTGGTCCTCAGCTTCTAGTTTCTTCCCTCAGCCTTCCTGACTTCCTCAAGCCCAGAGGCCAGAATTTTCCAAAACAGGAAAGTTTCCTTGCCCACTGACACTGAACTCAATCAGAAAAGATCAGTGGCAGAAAAGATCTGCGCCAGGATGCTGCCCCGGTTCGAGTCCCCTCAGCAGATGTGTGTCTGGGCTGGGTGGATCTTTAGATTATGCTGAGAAATAAATGGGTCTCCAAAGGTCGATTGTTTGGAGTTCAGTGATCAAAAATCTCAAATTGAAATCTTTGCTTAGTCTTTCATTTCACAGAATGGGTTCAGGCCTCAAGGTCGATAATTTTGGAGTGCAGGTCCCTGAGTCCTGCACTGAGTGTGCTTTCGCTAAGAGGGGAAGTGGCACAGCCTTTTCAAGCCAAAGGCGCAGGTCAGTCTTGAGGGCCTGTGGAATCAGCAGTTCCACCTTCCCCACTAAGTTAATGGTGTTTGTGATTTTCCCCTTTAATAAGGCCATGAAGTCAACAAACTTCCCCACATGGTGGCTCCCTTTACTAAAGTTGAGTAGTGGATTTGTACAAGGAGTCTTGGAAATTTTCAAGTCTTTCTACAGATTGAATTCATTTCAGAATTTGCATGGGAGGAAAGAGCAAAGATTTTAAGGGAGTTCATCTTTGACGTGACACAAGGAAAGCCAGAGTTCCTAATAGCTTTGGGTGCTTTAGTAAGAAAGATATCTTCTCTGCTTGATTATCGGGTGATGTTCACCTCTGGCTCTTTGCATGTGAGCTTACTTTAGAGCCAGAGCTGAACATGGAACACACACATGTAAACACTCCAACACAAATTAGTGAACATATGCAGTAGAGACAAAGGGATACATTCCCATGTGGATGTGGTTTGAAGCTTTAAGACAGGCAAGCAATCTGGGACATTCCCAGGAATAAACTAAGAGGAAGTAGGCAGCTTCTGGCCAATAATAGCAGAGAATAAGCAAAACTTTGTCTTCCTGGAGGCAGAATTAAATCTCAAATAAGAGAGCCAGAAAGGCATTGAGGCAAGCAGCATTATAATTTTGTCTTAGGAAAAGCATGTGGAACTAATACAGCTTATTTAAATGTTAGATCCAAATCATAGTAACAGGAAACACTCCCACTAAATTGCCATTTCCTCGAATTTTTAAGATCCAAATAATTAACATGCACACACTAATGGTTATCGATGGTTCTATTTCCTTTTTGAAAAAGAAAATAGATCCAAGTTCTTTTATTGGAGCAGAAATTTACAAATCTTAAATTACCCAGGGATTTGGAAGCCTGGGGTTGTGGGGAGCTCTGGGTGGATGTGGTCTTTCCTTATTGCTTTCCTCTTACTGCTTTCCACATCATTTTCAGTAAAATAATAATTATAACAATTTACTGATTCCAATAGGAAGATTCCTGTTAGAAACCCCCAGCAAGTGAATTTGTACTGGAAATCTTCATGCTTTACGAAGATATATGCATTTCTCTAAACAAACTTAAGTTGTAAATAAAGGGGGAAAATTTCTCACTCCAAAACTCTTCTTATTTTTTTTTGTGTGTGGAAAGCACAATTTCACAGTTTCAACTCTTCAAATCAGTAAGAGCCACAGAAAGTGCGAGTGTCCAAATAGGTCATATAGAGCACAAAAGCCAGGATTAAGAGGAGACATCCAATGCTCTTTATTGAAATCTGAAAGAGTCGGACCATTCTCAGCTTTAAGGGCATTTATGGATACTGCAATGGGGGAGCAGTGGGGTACTTGGGCAATGGATTGCCACATTCATGGTAGCACTGCTAAATCCACAGATTTAGAGGCTGTGGTGAAAAATTGAATCAGGAGCAATTTTCAATGTTCATAGCATCTGTGCCCAGACAGGTTCAGCACTCAGAGCCATGCTCTGGATGCAGCTTTAACTCATAACATCAATCTACTCATAGCCAGATTGTCAAGACAGCAGACTCATTAGCAATTTACTGAAAATCCTGCAAGACTTCCATTTAAAAACAAAACGACTTCCACATTTAATTGTCAGTCTGAAAGGACATATTCAAGAAACTGGAAGAGCTAAATTAAATTTATTAATAGGAGAGCTTGATGGTGCTTAATTCCAGAGACCAGAGCCCTGATTGCTAGGGCTTGATGAAAAGTAAAGAGAAATAATAGGAACGTCATTAAAAATATGACTTTTACCATGCCCGAAGTTCTATGAATTCTTTACCCATCTTTGAGAAATGGAAAAAATTGAAAACCATCAAAATAATTGGACTTCTTAAAAATTGGATCATATGAGTGAAAGGTGTTTATGAGAAGTGGATGACTCCAGCTCTTATCATCCAAGAGGACAGCACAGAATAGTTAATATGTTCCTTGAGGGACTAGGATGCTGACGTCTTTTTCTGATACCCGATCATTGCGTGACTGAAAAAAGGAAGTCATTTCATGAGCGCAACAGTGCAACAAAATATTCTGTAAAGGCCATAGGCAGACAGATGTTGACAAAGAAGTCTCTTCTAAAACCACGCTCAGATAGATTTCTGCCCACTGCATATATAAATAGGAGCAGAGGGCCGGTCACCTCTGTAACCACTGGCAGTGAAGAAGGAGCCGCAGCTTCAGACGCAGCCAGAGGGACCTGAGAGCAGAGAAGGCGCTGCGGACTCCGCAGCTGCCTGACCCAGCGGCTCCCTCAGACGCCGGCTTCTCCTTGGTCCTCTCTTTCCTTTCTCTCCTTGTTTTGACTTTACCTCTTTTCCTTATTCACTTACTTCTATCTCCTGGTGGACTTGAGCCACTTTGTCTTCCACCCTCACTTTAGCTTATTGCCTCCTGCTTCTTCCTTCTACATCACTCTGCTTGCCCAGTTCTCTCGGTATCACGCTCCCTCCTAGTTGTGTGAGTCTGCAAACTTTTGAACAGAATACTGGCCTCAGCAAACAAGTCCTCCAGCTCCTCCTGCTGCTCCCGTTCGTTCCTGCGGCTTCTCCTCAGACACTTAACACCGGACGGCGATTGATTCCTTTTGGGTTGTGATTCCAGCGCAGAAACTTGGAGGAACCCTTTGGTCACCGTCCTACTTGGCAGCAAACCCTCTGCTAGCGGTGGTAAGAGTTGAATGATAAAGAGGGTTGGGGGCGGGGGGAGTCTCACCAAACCAAACAGCTCACTTGACTGCTGATTCTTTTGCTGGCGTTAGGGTACTAGTTAGCTTTCCTTCGCTATATTTCTTAACTATATATAGCGACAAGGAAGTGGTTGGCAGACTGAACTCAGGCTGTCACTGAGGGGTATTCAACACCAGGAACCTGCCGCTCAGTCCCTCCCCCAGCTCCAAGAGTTCTTGGGGCTGGAGGGTGGGAGGCCAGGGTCATTCTGACAGCTGTGTGCCCTCTTTCCTGTCCTGCACAGAATGACCATGTGTAGCGGAGCAAGGCTGGCCCTGCTGGTCTACGGGATAATAATGCACAGCAGCGTGTACTGCTCACCTGACACCACCGGACTGCAGTTCCCTGGGATCAGGTAGGTGCTGGTTGTCGGGATGAATTGAGGCTTGTCTTCTCTTCCTCCGACAGCTCCTCATGATCCCCCTCCTGCGGTCCCTCGGTCCGGCTTTGACCAGATCCTCAGGCGCTTCAGAGCGCTTCTGCCGCCAGCTTAGGTAGGGCGGCGGGTCCCTGGCCCCGGCACAGTCCGAGGGCCGAGCAGACACCACTTAGGCTTGGCGCTCCTCCCCCAGCCCAAGGCAGCCAAAGGTCCCGGGTGGAACAAGCGTGCTTCTTCGGGCTGGAGAAACCTATCCACCTCCAGCCCCGCCCGCGGGAGGAGGAGGGCAGGGCATGGCCCAGAGCTTGACTTCTTCCTATTCTCAGCTGGAGTTAGGAGAACCTCAGCTTGGGGAGCCAGGTTGGAAGGTTGAGCGTGAAGCTCCCGGGGATTTTGCTTTGTTGCAGCTTGTTCTGTACTATCGTGGAGGGATCTCCCTCACCTCGATTCAAATTCTTTACCCTAGAGGACCCCTCTCTTGAGTGCTGCATTCTCCAACTGCACTTTGAACCTCAGGCTATCTTGGGGAGGAGTGTTGTCTGGGTATGGTTGAGGAAGAAGGATTTGAGAGAAGGAAGAACGAAAAAGAGTCTGCGAGGGAGGGGGAGAAAACCCGTGTAAGGGATGCAAAGAAAGGAAGGAAAGGCAAGAAGGCAGGCAGGATCAGGACAGCCCTGCCCTCGGAAGGCAGGGCAACTGGGCTTTTTTCTTAATCCTGGTTTCTAATCAGTCTGGTTCCCTGCCTCAGCCCGAGTGCCCTGGGAGCCAGCCAGATAGTGTGAGCTCGTTTTGCAGCGCTGAGATCGCACCCCGCGGTGCACCCGGCTCCTGACAGCTAGGAGCGAAGCGAGGAGAAGTGAGAAGCGAGAGTTAAGCCTGCAAAACTGCTTCTTCACGCTGTGTCCCAAAACACACCTTAGGGGCTCAAGAGATAGGTTCTGCTTTCTGTATTAGGACGCCTGCATCTGCGTATTGGGAGGGTGGAGATGGCCAGCAAGACCCGAGGGCTCCGGCCAGCGGGTAAGAGCAGAGCCATGTTGTCTGGAAAAGGTTGGGTGCGAGGCAGAGGAGGGATGTGCTTGCCTTGCCCTTACCTCTCCAGGGATGAGGGAAAGGCGAGCAGAGCAACGAAGTGTGTGACTCTAATCTCTCCCAGAGAACTGACTTGCCCCGGCAGCGTTCCGAATCTCTCCAGCGGCCCAAAGAAGGGAGTTTTTTTTTGTCTTAACCCACCTCTCCAGTCCTATATAGGGCTAGAGGAGGGTAGGCAAGGGCGACTGCTCAGCCGCTGCGCTTTTGATGACTCTCTGTCCCCTGTTGACCATTTTACTGATACCCAAGGTTGAGTTGCGGTCCTGTCCTCGCCGTCACTAACAGATGATCGAGAACTATTTATTTAGTGTACCTAAAAGCCCAATTTCATCCCCAGCTATTTTCAAAAGCCCTTTCTCTGGGCGAGAGCTAACGGAGGGCATGGATACCCAACAGAATGAGCCGCCGCCAAGCCTACTAAGTTTAGAGGCATTTGTTATTATATGTGTCCCTGCCAGATCCTCTCCGTCCTAAAATAGAAGCTGGAGGTTCTCCGTGACCTACATCTGCACGGAGAAGGGCTCCCCTGGGCTCAGAAGCTAGGTGGGGGTGGCTGCCGGAGTTGGCAGCTGTACACCCCATCCATCCACCTTTTCTGTTTCACTTCTGGCCTCCCCCATCAGGTCTTCGCGTTGGCCAGCGCCTCCTCTCCTAGGACCTTTCTTGTCCCCGCCTGCTGCTGCTTGTAGGGCACCAGGCCGGCAGCGGGGCTGTCCTTTTCCGAGGCCAGGTGTGCGCAGTCGGCGTAGACGCCTCGGCTTCCCAGTGCCAGTTGAGGCCGCGGCCCTGCTGGACTACCCTTCACCGGCGGGAGAGCTGGCCGGCGGAGTGGGAATTTCATTTGGATGCAGTTTTCTCCTCCTTGCCCCTATTTCCATCCCTGACCTGGAAGAAGAGGCAATTCTCCATGGGAGACCTTTGGGAGGAAGAAAAATCAGAGCAAGCCCATTGCGGGGTGTGAGTCGCAGAGTCGAGGAGGCACTTGTACTGACCACTCCCTGACCCCCGGCTACCCCTGCAGGTTAGAGAACGAAGCTTACGACGAAGCTTACGACGAGGACGGAAATCCGCTGCAGAACTTCTATGACTTAGAGCCTCCCGGCGTAGAGAGCCCCGCCTCCGCTCCCGGTGAATCCGCAGTGCTCAGCTACCCTGGGGAAATTAGGTATGCTCCTCGGGACTGAGGTGGTGGGAGGGCCCGGGTGTTGCACCCCGTAGGTTCTTTTTCATGAAAGCCTTCAAGGCTCTCTTCTTCCTGGTTTCCATAACAGCGACAGAAAGTTAGTAGCGGATGGGTCTGTGTGAACAGGAGGGCCGCGGGTGACCGAAAGGTCTGTGGTCAAGGGATGGCAGTGAATGCAAGCCCAGCCGGTGGGGACCTCAGGCTCCACACCCACCACTCAGGAGGGCCAGAGGAACTTCCATTCATGGCAGTTATGAACGGGAACGGGAACACCCCAAAGAGTTATTCGGGAGTTCCGGGCCTCTGGGGGCGGTTTTCTTTCAGCCTCTCGGAGAGCCTAGGGTCATGTGTACCCAGAGTGGGGCCTGGACAGCCACCAGGGGATGAAAGTAGTGACCTTGGGCGTGCACTTTGCCTCTCTGTTAGAGATGTCGCTCACGTGATCCTTAACAAGGCCTACCGCAAAGTGCTGGACCAGCTGTCTCGCAAGAAATTACTGCAGAAGCTCGTAGCCAAGGGCGTGGGGTAAGAGATTGCGAAAGAGTTAACGGCATGTGATGGCGCGCTGGGGTGGGTCTGTTTGGAGCTCGCTGCAGGGGCGGGGGATTGGTGCGGACCTGTCTTCTGCGTGCATGTGGTGTCACCCAAGGGTGAGTCTGCACCGCAGAGTCTGCGTGGTGTGTGAAGCGAGTCCCCGGCCACAGGCTAAGGTTCCAAGGCGGCACTTTAAGTTTGGCGAGAGAGCTCGAATCCGGGAGAAATAAAGGAGAGGACAGGAAAACCGGGGAAGCTTGATCTGTTTTGACTTGAAAGAAAGAAAGAAAGAAAAAAGGAACCATGTAGCCCCCTCAGTCATTCAAAACCGTTAAGCTTCGAGGGACGATTTGCTGCAATTTCTTTAAAGTTTGACAAAAACAAACAAACAAACAAAAAACAAAAACAAAAAACAAAAACAAAGAAAAACAAAAAAGAGCATTTCTTTTTTTATTGTAAATTTAACTTGAAACCAAAAACCCCTCAAATTTGGATACTTAGGGAAACAAACAATTTTTGCTCGTGCCAGACATATCCAGAGCAAAGGGCTGGCGTGTAGCATCTCTCAGCAGAAGGCAGCATTTTAATAAAGCCCATGGGGAAACAGATTACATTTTTTCATAATGAATAATTCATGTGATGAAAAATATTTCCTGTAGTCCGTCGACTTGTATTATTATCACGTTTTCCAACTTAGTGTGCGCAAAGAGAGTGCTTGTGTCTGACTAGGTAGGAATTTCGGATTCCATGTCAATGCCTAGGAAGCAGCCAACATGGCATTTAGGATTTTTCCGTTATTTTCTGTTAGGACAGTTCAGCTCAAACGCAGGACGGGGTGGTCATATTGCATGGACAGAGGTTAAGCTTCAGTTGTGTGCATTTGGCTGGGACCTCATACTGGGCCCCTCCTGTAGGGACTTGGTGCCAGGAAATTCTCGGTGGGGAGGGAGGAATGAAAGGTTTCCGTCGCAGCTCTCCCTGTGGCTCTTACTGGCAGGGAAGGTGGTGCTGAGGGCAGTGAGAGCCCTTGTCTTTTCTGCAGGCTTCTGCATGGGGTGGGGCCCGCCTTCTCCCGCAGCTATTGAACCTGTGTCTCCTGCCCTGCCTGCCACCCTCTTCCCGACCCCTATCCTTGCAGTGGGATTCGAGGCGGTGACACCAAGGACGACTCAGATCCACTCTCCAAGCGCCACTCAGACGGAATCTTCACGGACAGCTACAGCCGCTACCGGAAACAAATGGCTGTCAAGAAATACTTGGCTGCAGTCCTAGGGAAAAGGTATAAACAAAGAGTTAAAAACAAAGGACGCCGGATAGCGTATTTGTAGCAATGAGTTACCAGCTACCCTGTGTATACAACCCTGACACAATGAAAAGTCATTTTCCCAACAAACTGAAGTCATTGCTCATGTGTTCTATCCAAACATGTATTTATGTATGAAGTGAAGCCATTAAATGAATATTTTGATAATAATATTGTTTTTCTTTTTACAAAGCACTAGAGAATGCACAGATATACTTTGTGGACCAATTATTGATATATATTATAAATATATATATTTAAGAATATATATAAGTATAATAGGGAGCAGTTCATACAAAATGTGCACAAGGATTGAAAATTTACCTGAGCTGTTTATGTATTTATATAAAATAGATAGAAAAAAAATAGACAATCATTGTTTTGAATATTACTCCTATTTTTGTAAACTGGAATTCAAAGGATAGTATTTTTATCCATGACAGGCCTGCAGATATTACTACTGACCATTTGCTACTGTACATAAACAATGATGCCTTGCTCCAGGGAGATTTTGAGGTAATGATTTGGAAGAATTGCTATAGGACATTCTTTTTGCAGTGAGTCTCTGGGGTAGGCTGCTTCAATCCCAGCCCAACTCAACTAGGCAATGTTCCCCTTGCTGGGTGACAATTCTAATACTTCTGCTTTCTTTGATTCTACTTTTATGTGTACTTGTCTCTTCTCAGATTTTTAGCCCAGAAGGAAATTCTCCCAATAAAACAGCAGCTGTATCTAAATTATGCTTCTCCCCAGAGTTCACACCACTCCCTGGGGCAAGAGTTGGGAGATTGTACAGAGAAGGGAGACTTGGGTAGGAAGCTCCCTTTTCTGTATGTCCAGAAAACCCAATATTCCAAGGTTAGGACAATTGGAACAAAGTAAAAGAAATGCAGGTATACTGGAAGAGGCAGAGCATGAGGCAGTAGGAGGAGGACCCTGGAGAGGGACAGTTTTGGGACTGCCCCAGCTCTGGGATGCTGGGGCTAATCTGAGTCCCCACCTTAGGTCCCCAGCCTGACTGACTGGGTGCTGGGTGTTGGAAATGGATGCAAAGTACAATGTGTTTTTCTCCAGTGCTGTCCATGCTTCTCATCTTGTGAAATGGCCAGGATCCTCCCCTTTAAATCCTGCTCTGTAGGAGCCACCCTTTTCTTTTGTGGTTTTTCTGAAGACTCCTTCCTATCTTCTTGCGCTGTTTAAGTTTGTTCACCATTTTCTATTCACTTCTCTTTAACTTGTGAATGTGTCTTACTTTTTTGTTGTTCGATGCAAGCACTTATTGTAAAGTTTAGGAAACCCTATGTAGTTATCACTAAGTAATTATGCACTCAATATGAATCTTTTGTTTCTTGTTTATTGAGTTTGTAGGTAAAATGTATTTTTCTACATTATGGCTTATTGCTTAGTAAAATTTATTCCATAAAACCAACCTTTGTCATATCAGAATGTGTAGTGTTCACATGTTGCTCAGTTTTACTAACTGATAAATCACTTAAACGTCATCTTATGTATGAGTACTATCTTGTATTTGTGGTCAAGAGTAAGGTAAGCCAGCTCCAACAGACCCTGAGAACTTCCCCTTGTATCCTTTCTTGGCTACAGAAAGCATGTTTGTCTGTTTCCTATCAATTTCTTGAACATATTGAGTAATCTCTACAAACAAAAGAACAGGCACCGAACAACCAGATCAAGCAGCAACAGGAAAAGCAGCCAAACTCCCAAATTTCAGGCACAGATTCTTTTTGGAGGGTGGGGTGAGGAAGAAGAACGAGAAAAGATTAAACATTAGCTTGTACAGTTGAAAGGACATTTCCTTTTCCTTTATGGATTTGATCAGTATGAAGTCATAAATCAAAGAAAACAGAATTGGATTTGCATTCCCAGGTGGGATGGATGCTGCCAAGAGATCACATTGCAAACAGTGAAAGCACAGAGGCATTCGATCTATGCTCGAGTCCTGTCTACGGGATCAATCTTTCTTTAATTCTGCAGTCTCCTCAGGCAATGTGACATGGGGAGGCAGTTTGCAGCTGTAGTGCCTTTCTTCGCCTTTTAAATCGCCACGAATCACAGATGGCTATTTAGTGGCCCTACAATGCTGCAACACATCAGCTTGCATTTTAGTCTTAATTATTTGTTTCTTGGATATTGGGCAGAGTTTTCTGTATTTGTGTCAGCTGTTAGTGGTGAAATAGGGCTCTAGTTAACCTTTTACTTATGAAGTCTAATTTAGTGTTTTCGTGGCTAGTTGCAAGCATTTACAGTGATCATCCAGTTTAATCTTTTGTATACTTTTTAGAAATGCCAAGAGCCTTACTAACCTGGAGCAGATTTATGATATATAGTGATAAATTAGGTAGATATTAGTCTTGAAGCTCTTATTTTGTGTGCAAATGATTATAAAAACATCTTAACCAAGTATTATTACACACATGATATCTATAACTAGGACTTTGATAACTGTTATATAAAGTGTGTAAAATTTGTATGAATAAATTTTTGTAAACAATGCAACTTCGTCTAATGTTTGGAGAAAAAAGAGATCAGGAAATAACTACTTTAAAATCTCTTAAAGTATTATATTTCTTTACCAACCATAAGAATTTTCATGTCTGGAATATATATCTATCTAAGTATTCATGTATTTTCATAAATGTACCTTAATATCTGCTTGATGGGTTATTGAATTCAACTAAAATATGAAGCAGCTATCAGACAAGATGCCTGAGAAGATATTAAGCTTATAAATGGGCACGGATGTTGGGACATTTATAGGATGCACCATTTAGATGAATTTCTATCCCATAATGTTTATATACATTGTTTAGTATTTTAAAAAGTTACTATCCAGTGGTATAAGAGAACACCTGGGTATTAAGTTACACTTTTAAAGGACCAACCTAACATTGTTTTTGGCAAGTTACTCTGCAGACTAAATTGGACTCAATAAAATCCTGTATAAAATGATTTAAATAATCAGTTTTGAAGGTTTAGAAATATGTGTAGAGACTTACAGACAATTATTTCCATTTAAAATGCTTTGGGTAGGAAAAAGAATACAAGTAAGCGAAGAGTTAATTAAATACCTTTAAAAGAAAATGCACTTTGAAGCCCAGGACAAAATGTGAAAAGTCATTTGTGACCTGTTTTATTTATATTAAGAAACTTTAAAGCAAAGTTTTATATGAAATTTTTATAAATTTCTCAGTGATATTTATTTTTGAAGTCTTTGATGATTTCTATGTTCATTTTTTACATTGAAAGTCACTCATAATAAGCCATGTATCATTTAATTTAAATTGCCAGATTTTCATCTTAAAATTAATACAGTTAATAAATCATTAAATATGTCACAATAGTATTAAAGGGCCAGCAAAAATAAAAAGATCAGCAAGGATTCAAAACTATCTTCAGAACTTAGCCCAGTATTTAAGGTCCAAAATCATACAGGGAGGAGCTTATGATCTAGAGATCCCATTTGTAGTAAATTAAAAGAAATGGATACAGTACAATTCATATTCATATTTTTATGAGATGAGTTTTTCTTCATCTTTAACCTCCCTCAACCCCAAGGAGACATACAGTGTGGGGCAAACGTAGGTTCACAGTTGTGAGTATGCAAAAAGTGTATTCTTGTATTATTATCTAATAATTATTGTATTATTTCCTATGCAAACAACTGTAAACTTACTTTTGCCTACCTCTGTATATAGTGTGCTAGAGTGGTAAATGGAAAAAACGAAGAAGGATTTTTTTTTTTTGGTTGGGGCTATTTATTAGTCCAGAAAGTAGAGATAAGCCCCGGACTTGGCTAACTTCAAGTCATGTTCATGTGTATAGCAATTGACTATTCTTTTATGTGGGATAACTAAAATGATGGCTTTTTCTCAGAAGGTTTGATATGTTTAGGTATGAAGAATTTATAGTATGTGGCTTAAGGCTGTAAGGACTGGGACACATTTATTCAATACAACACAACTTATTGGATACCTAAAATGGGAGAGCCAAGCTGATTGAGAGAGCTAAACTAGCACCTGGGAGTTAAGATAATACTTTTCCAAAGAATATTTTTCTGCGACACATTCACGTGGGGGACTTGCTAATGATGCAGATTTCATGGCTCTAACAGAACCAATGAATCTTCACGTTAAATAAAAACCCTAGATTAACAGGTACTGAACTCTGAGACCTCATAGATTTAGAATTTGGGGATCTATGTAGGCACGTAGATGTGCTGAGACTGGGTGTTTATTTCCATGTTAAGTAACATGTCATACTACTTGCCCACAGTAATAAATACATCAATGGGCCATATTTGCCTGGGGTGGACATTAGTTTCTTTGAAAATTGTAATATTTCTTTTAGGTCACTAAGGCCATAGCATCATTTTTCTTCCATGTTTTGGTTAGGTATGACCAAGAAGCTTCTGGAAGGAGAGTGATCCTATAAGTAGTGTTCAGAAAATTCAATAATGTGACTAAGAAACTACAGAAATACAGAAAGAAATTGTGCACCTAGCTGGTATGCAGATCCAGAAATCCACTTCCAGTCGCATTATATCCAAATTTGGCTGGAGTGTATCCCCTCAATTGCTAACAAGATGATTTCACTTGGTGCCCAACTGTGACTTCAAACTCAGCCCTGTTCACACCATTACAAGATGGGGAACCAGGATTGAGTCTGAGCTCTTCTCTTTCATTGTAACCCTTTTTGAAGAAGGGAGAATTTGCTGCTTCTCATGGCTTCACCACTGGCTTTCTACATTGGTTTGTAACTGGTCAGCCTGCCCTGGGTTACTTTCCCTTTAGCCAGGCAGTTTTAGCTCCTTATCATATCCCTCTCATCATATGTTCCTGGGGAGCTTCCACTGTCACAGGGTTCAAAGTTTTTCATACTCTGGTCTGACTTTGTAGTCAGTCTTACCTTCCACTGCTCCCCAACATGGATCCTCCTTCTTCAGAAGGAGAGGTTCTTACTAATCTTTGAAGCTCAAATGTTTCTTTTCATCTTTGATCTGTCAACAATTCCTGCATGCCCAGAATGTCCATTCTCTACCTACCTGAACATTCTGTAAGGTCCAACTCAAGTTCTCCTTTTCCAGGGATCCACCTCAACTTCCAAGAGTGACCACATCTTCATTCACAACCACCATCCTCGCATTCTTTTCCTGTGATCCTTATTTTCTGTAGCACTACTTCAATTCCACACTGCTCTGCCCTTTCCTTAACTATTTTGAAATTATGTGGCTCATCTCCTTAGCTAGATGACTTCCTGAAGGGCATAGATGATACATTGCACTTTAATGCCCAATACACTTCTGAGAGCGTAATAAGTATTTCTTTTGAGTGATTGAAATAACCAGAGGAGCTGCAGAATTCACTATGACATTTCCCCGTTATTCTAATAGGACAGCTACAAAAGCATATACAGGAAGTGAAATTATCTCATTGATTAGATGCTCATCATTAACTATCAAACTTGCTCTTCCTCCAAGAAAAGCTACATAGAAAAGAATACCAAATTAATTAGGTATGTTCCTACCATAAGAGAAAATTAACTTTAAATTTCACATATAGGCAAAATGCTGCAAGAAACTCAAGCCATTTGGCCTTTATTTTTTCATTTTGGTAAAGAAGGAGTGTATTTTCAAACTAAAGAGAATTCACCTTACGCCTCAAGACAGTAATACCTTTTCCTGGAATAAAGGAAAAGGGTTTTCTTGAAATGCAGACTGGGAACTGAACTGTCCTCAAAGTGATAATTTACAGAGCAATTATCTGCAGCTGCCAAAGAAACTTCTCCCATCAACAGAAATGTAATTTGAAACATGAGTTCATAGACAGGAAAAAGGACATAATGAAAAATATTTTTAACAATGGTGGAGCATTATATGTAGGTGATGTCATCTGGTCTATTTTCCTCTAAGCTGTATCTTTGATATATATTACAGAACCCTAATTCAGGAAGGAATATTACCTATAATCCTAAAAGAAAACAGACAGTGTAATGCGTATCTGTACACATCTCTCCTCTCATTAACTATTGTGATTTTTGCTTTCTTGGTCGCGTGTCCCTTATGCAGGACATGACTTTTATGAGACACTAACTCCACTTCTAGCTATAACTAATCAGGATAATTGCACTCCCTGACCACACTTCAGGATATATCATGAAGTCCATTTTAGGATAGGGGGATTAGAGAAGATTGTTTTTGTTTTTGGAAGCCTCTGGACAAAAAGTTCTTTTTTTCCTTCTGAATGTATAATGTAACACAATCAGGATAATTGCACTCCCTGACCACACTTCAGGATATATCATGAAGTCCATTTTAGGATAGGGGGATTAGAGAAGATTGTTTTTGTTTTTGGAAGCCTCTGGACAAAAAGTTCTTTTTTTCCTTCTGAATGTATAATGTAACACACCATATAGGAAGCTAGCCTTGCAGTGGAATTGATAACATAAGAGACAAAAAGGATGGACATGAAGAAACATGTCCTTGCCAACATCATTGGACCCTTGAATTATACTAACCCTGAAGCCTGAACTACAACTGGATTTTCCCATTAAATAAGCAGATAAATCCCCTTCATTGCTCATGCTAATTTTTGTATTTGTTGTTTGTAATATCAATGAGGACCTGTATTGCAAGAATAGAAAATTCAGCTCAGACTGGCTTAGTTTCTTTTCTTCAGAACACAGAAGAGAGTGTTAAGACTGTTTCGCAAAGTGAACAGGAAGTGTTAACATTTTCAGTGCCCCAGTGTCCAAAGACTTCACACCCTTTACTAAAATTTTACTTAATATTTTTTTCTTTTTTAAAAATTTTATTGTTGTTGTATTACATCCATCCTCTTTTTGCTCCCCTCTGTCCCCCTCCCCACCCACCCATTACCCCCAAAGTCAATCCCACCTGTTGTCCATGTCCATGGTTCCTTTATACTAGGTTCTTGTCTAAACTGCTCCCCTTCCTTGCCCCTGCCTTCCCCCTCCCCCCAACCCCCTTCCCCCTAACCACTGAAGGCCTATTCACTGTATTCATA
>PVIW01004458.1:0-131786 GCA_004026585.1 Noctilio leporinus | reverse complement strand
AAAAAAAAAAAAAAAAAAAGGTACAAAAGACAGTGAAAACCACAGATGATCTCACCATGTATAGACAATATCATGCTGATACCTTAAAGGCTTTTACTCTCTTTGTGTGCAATTTTAATAAAAGTTACATAAAATTAAAAAAAAAAAAAAAAGAAACCAAGATCTTATCAATAAAAGGTATATATGTATTATATATATATATATATTTATATTTATATATTTATACACACACATATGTATGCATGTATATTCATATGTTTATATATGTAAATATTTAAAATTATTGTAAGACTAGTCATGCTATTGCAAAGTCATATTAAGTTGGTAGCATGATTGTTATACATAAGATTGACAATGAACTGTCATCTGTACTACACAAGAGCTCCTCTTACATTTAAAACAACTTTAGCAAGCAGTATGTACTTCTTTTTTTGAATCTATTATGATTAACTTATTTTAACTAATAGATGTGCCACTTACATGTTAAATAATTGCTGATTTTGGTTTTATGTGTTTTATTGTACTATTATGACATTTGTTTCATTGATTCATATAAATTTATTTTGTACTATTTTTGCTTTCTTTAGAAATAACTATATTCCTTGTTTTTGTATCATTTTAATTATAGATCTGTTTTGGTAAAAGAAAAATATTTTCCTAGTGGTTAAACTGGAGATACCAAAATAAATAACTTCTTACAGTTAATATAAATACAATTTTCAAGAAAATGCTGACATCTTAAAACAATTTATTTAGTGTCTTCCAGGTGTTTTGATTATCTATATATTTTAAACTCACATGCATTATGATAGTTTTATACAATACAAATGTATTTATATTTTTACATATACTTAAGTTTTCCCTTTCTTTTCATTTATTATTCTATATCTCTACTTACTTCTGCTATAGTTTTTCTTGGGCCAAAGGCATCCCCTTATATTTTGTATTAATGGATACTTTTATTATAAAGAAAACATCTGTATTTCATTTAACAATGAAAAATACTTGGAAATAAAATGATATATTGGAAGTTATTTTCTTTCAGCAATTTTGAGATATTTTTGGTCTGTATTCAGTTTTTACTTTAAATAACCTATTGTTCCTTTGAAGATATATAACTTTTTTGAATGTTAGATATATGAGGTCTGTTCCAAAAGTATCACTCCAATGCCAATATAATTAAAATAGTTTATGCAACCCATACCTTCAGGATAGACCATGTATGTATAAAAATATATGATAGCTTCTCTCCTTTCATCTTGGAGACTAATATAATTATTTTAGATCTCCTCACTTAAAAAAAAAAATTGCTCTTTTCAGACTGTGTGTTTTTCTTTAATTAAAAATTTTAAAATTACTTTTGCTTTTTATTTTTTATTGAATTTATTGTTGTGACATTGGTTCATTAAATTATATAGGTACAATTCTATAACCCATCACCTGTGTATTGTATTGTATGTTCAGCACCCCAAGTCAAGTCTCCTTCCAACACCATTTACCTCCCTTTTACCCTCTTCTATCCCCCCAGTCCCCTTTTCCTTTTGGTAATCACTTTGTTGAGATTTTTTAAAATCATAAATGAGTGTTGGATTTTATCATTTTTTACATCTATTAATGCAATTATGTGATTATTAGATTTCATTTTGTTCATGTGGTGAATCATGTTTTTATTTATTTATTATTTTTGGATATTGTATCAACCTTGCTTTCTCAGAATAAGTTTCACTTGATCATGGTGTCCGGCCTTTTTAATATACAGCTGGATCCAGTTTGCTAATATTTTGTTGAGGATTTTAACATCTATGTTCATCAGGGATACTTGCCCATAATTATGTTTAGTTCTCTTTATCTGGTTTTGGAATTAAGATAATGTTGTCCTCATAAAATGGCCCTGGGTGTTTTTTCTTCTCTTTAATGTTTTGTAGTAGCTTTAGAGGAATAAGTGTTAGTTCCTTGAATTTTGGGAAAATTCTCCTATGATGCCACCTAGTACAGGACTTTTGTTTTTTGGGAGTATTTTCACTTACTGCTTCAATTTTACCAGTGTTATCAGTCTACTTAGGTTTTCTGATTCTTACTGATTCAGTTTTGAAGATTGTGTATTTCTAGGAATTTATTTCATCCAGATTTTCCTATTTTTTTGGCATATTCTTTTCTATAATATTTTCTTAAAATCTTTTGTATTACTTTGGTGGCAGTTATTACTTCTCTTTTATTTCTGATTTTATGTATTTGGGCTTTCCCCTCTTTTTTTCTTTTAATGAGTCTGGTTAAAGGTTTGGTAATTTTGTTTTACTTTTTAAAGAATTAGCTCTTGGTTTTTATTTATCTTTAGTATGTTTTTAAACTGTATTTCATTTATTTCTGCTTTAGCCTTTATTATTTCCTTTCTTATACTCACTTTGGGCTTTGCTTTTTGTTCTTTTTATAGTGCCTTTAAGTATAAAGATAGATTATTTATTTGAGATTTTTCTTGTTTCTTGAGGTAGGGCTCCAACGCCATGAATTTCTCCCTTGGGGCTGCTTTTGGTGTGTCTCACAGATTTTGGGTTGTTGTGATCCTATTTTCATTTGTTTTGAGATATCTTTTGGTTTCTTCCTTGATCTCATTGTTTACCTATTCATTGTTCTATAACATGTTACTTAGCCTTCATGTCATTGTGTGTGTTAATTTTTTATTTCTATTTGTTTATTTACTTATTTTTTGTGGTTGATTTCTAGTTTAATGCCATTCTGGTCAGAGAAGATGATGCTGGATATGATTTTAGTTTTCTTAAATTTATTGAAACTTGATTTTGTGCTAACAGGTTATCTATCCCAGAAAATGTCCCATGTATACTAAAAATAATGTATATTCTGCTGCTTTGGGGTAAAATGCTCTGAAGATATTAATTAAATCCATCTGATCAAGTGTGTAATAACTTTTGTTTCCTTATGGACTTTCTGTCTGTACGATACATCTATTGATGTCAATGGGGTATTAAAATCCCCTACTATGACTGTATTGCTTTTTATTTTTCCCTTTATGTCCATTAAGATTTGCTTTGTATACCTAGGTTCTCTTCTGTGGAGTACATAAATATTTAAAGGGGTTTTATCCTCTTTCTGGATAGCTTCCTTTATCAGTATATTGCCTTTTCGGTCTCTTAATATACAGCCTTTGTTTTTTTGTTTTTGTTTTTGTTTTAAGATCTTATTTATTATTTTTAAAGAGAGGGGACAAGAGAGAGGGAGAGAAACATCAATGTATGGTTGCCTTTCACCTGCCTCCAGCTATGGACCTGGCTGGAGACCTGGCTTGCAACCTAGTTATGTGCTCTGGCTGGCAATAGAACCAATGACCTTTGGGTTCGCAGGCCAGTGCCTATCCATTGTGCCACCAGCCAGGGCTATAGCCTTTGTTTTAAAGTCTATTTTGTCTGATATAAGTATTGCTACCTCTTCTTTTTTTCTTTTTATTTTCATAACATATATTTTTCCATTGCTTCACTTTTTAGTCTGCTTGTATCTTTCATTCTGATGTCAATCTCTTCTAGACAGTATGTGTATGTGTACATATATATATACACACACACACATATGTATATATGTATATATACACACACAGTCTAGGAGACATTGTGTGTGTGTGTATATATGTATACATATATAATGTTTTCTTATACATCCAGATATCCTATGTATTTTGATTGAATAAAACATTTATATTTATTTAAAGTGATTATTAATAAGTTTGTATTTATTACTATTTTGTTCTTTTAACTATAGTCCTCTGTTTTTTCTTCTAAAAACAGACTCTTTAAAATTCTACCTCTTCCCCCTGGCTGGTAGCGCAGTGGTAAAGTGCCAGCCTGCAAACCCAAAGGTCGCAGGTTTGACTTCCAGCCAGGGCACATAACCAGGTTGCAAACCAGGTTGCAAACCAGGTCTCCAGTCAGGTCTGTGACTGGAGGCAGGTAAAAGGCAACCATACATTGATGTTTCTCTCCCTCTCTGCCTCTCTCCTTTCCCCTCTTTCTAAAAATAATGAAATAAAATCTTTAAAAAAAATTCTACCTCCTTTCAACAATTTTTGGGCATATTATTTACATCTAATAGTCTATTACTAATAACTTAAATATCACAGTTCTATTTACATCTGATTCTATTGTCTGTATATTTTTTTGTTCTAGTATTTTGAAAAAATATGTAAGCCATGAATACTACTTATTTCTAGTGAGTATTTACTAACCTATTGTTTCTAATATTCAGCTAAACTGGAGACGGATTACTTTATTCCAATATGGTACTGACTATTGTAATTCCAATCAGGGTCATAGTCTTACAATACTCAGTTTACATCTTGGCTTGCTTATTTCTAGCCTGTAGATCTCTCATAGTCTCCACTGAGAGCATGGGAAATTTATTAAGTTATTACTTAGAACTTAATGAGAAAACAGGATTGTTTTGTCAGTTTCTAGGAGAGCATAGTGTTGTACATATTTTACCACAATAAAAAAATTACAGATTTAAGTCAGTAGTCAAGAAATTAAATGTAAAAGGATATTTTTTACATACTTAGCACTGAATCTTATTTAAGGATTCTCCACAGTGACTGAAGTCTCAATCAGATTTAATGGAACTGAATCTAATTTGAGGATTCTCCCACAGTGGATGCGTACTCTATCAGATTTAACATCTGTGAACATATTACATAAATCATTCTTTTTATTTTAGTGGCATAAATATTCATTTATTTTTTTCACATATTTGGACCCAGATAATAACAATGCTATATAATGCATTGAGGAAGGCCAAAATTAAATTAAATTAAGTGTCCTTGGTAGCACAGTGGATAAGGCGCTGACCTGCAAACCCAAAGGTCACTCGTTCGATTCCCCAGTCAGGGCACATGACCAGGTTGCAAGCTAGGTCTCCAGTTAGGTCTCTAGCCAGATCTATGGCTGGAAGCAGGTAAAAGGTGACCATACATTGATGTTTTTCTCCCTCTCTGCCTCTCTTCCTTCCTCTTTCTCTGGAAATAATTTTAAAAATCTTTTAAAAAATTAAATGTTATTTGCCAACTATAATCAAAATTAAAATAAAAATAATTTATATATATAAGAGAAAGTATCAGTGGAGGAGATCATAAATGAGATGAACCTTGAAAGAAAACATAAGTATTTTCATGATAATTAAAAACTTTAATACAGAGAGAACTGTTTATCTTCAATAATAGGGTAAAAATATGCGAACCCTTTTATAAAGTACTCAAACACTTAAAAATGTATTTAGAGGTGTATTGATAACAGACCATTTCAAAGGTCAAAATATTTATTATAGGCCATTTTTGTCAATTCACAATTTCAGCTAAAATGTTGTAAGACTTTCTTCTCCATTTATTCTGCAATGGTAATGCCTTTTGGCCTATTTCTTGGTTCAACAAAACATAACTTCCAACATCTGTAAAACTACATGGGAAACATTTTTATGTTAATTTCAAGGGGAACATTATTTATTGATTGTTTGGTTGATTGATTGCACAATTAGAAAAAGCTGATTTTGCACCCAGTGGAGTCACGTAGAGTGACAATCTACAAGGTCAACGGCCAATATGTTCTTCATCTCCCTGAACCTCTATAGGTTCTCTATGTCCTTGTTGACATACTCATATGGCATTTTACATGGATGCAGAACCTTGCACTGAAATAAAAATTCAACAGCCTCAGTACCAAAACCCCTGTCAGTATTAGTATTTCAAAGAAGTACAGTGGTGGAAAGAATTAGTATTCTTTTGAGCTACCTACAGTTCCAAAATTACATGGTGATTTGTAGCAACACAAATCTTCTTGATTTGGAAATGACCTTTCCTGTAATCATCGAAACTTCAGCTCTGGTCATGCCTAAGCTGAGGGTCCTTTGCTTACAGTCACCAAGGGACTCTGATACCTGAATGTTTTTTCTATTGAAAAGTTTTATTTTAAAGAACCCCCTCTTCATTTTAAGCAAAAACAATCAACATATAAATCTGATAAAAATTCAAAATAAAGGATTGTTACTGATTTATAAAATAATTTTTATATGGTAAATCTAACAAAACGTAGAATGACCTGATGGTAATAAGTGAATAAAGAAGTCACTGGTTGTCTCACAATTCAAGTAATTTAGCAAAAAACAAGAGATCCAGAATTAAGGAAACAAAACTCAGAGTTTTAGCTAAGCAGTAATAGTTTTAAACAGTTATGTTTAAGTCCTTATTTTACATGCTCTTTTGCATATTATAATCCAAATTTTAAAAAGTCATTTGACTTTTTTCACCTGTTCCTGGATAAGACAAAAATTTGGAGGTATTTATGTGTCTAGTACATGTACACATACCTCTGAATATTTTTTAAATTTTATTTTATTGTTGTTGTATTAAATCCATCCCCTTTTTCCTTTCCTCTATCTCCTTCCCCACCCACCCACTCCCCCTCAAAATCAATCCCACTTGTTGTCCATGTCCATGGTTCTTCCATACTAGTTCCTTGACTAAACTGTTCCCCTTCTTTACCTCCTCTCCCCTCCCACCTCCCCTCTCCCCTTTGCCCACTGGAAAGCTAGTCATTGTATTCATGTATCTGGTTCTGTTTTGCTTATTTGTTTGTTTTGTTCACTATTGTCCTGAAATGGGTTATAATTTTCTATTGTTACTCTATTACAGTTGTGTCAACTTTTTCCTCTTATCCACACATACCATCCCCTGCCCCAGTCAATTTCTATACTGTTGCGGTTCTAATTTTTTAATAGAATTTTATTTGACTTCTCTTTTTTTAAGATTTTATTTATTATTTTTATAGAGAGGAGAAGAGAGAGAGGCAGAGAGGGAGAGAGACGTCAATGTATGGTTGCTTTTCACCTGCCTCCAGCTTAGGACCTGGCTGGAGACCTGGCCTGCAACCTGGTTATGTGCCCTGGTTGGGAATCGAACCAGTGACGTTTGGTTTCACAGGCTGATGCCTTATCCACTGGACTATCAGCCAGAGCCAAAATAAGCTGTTTTATAGGCAGCAAAGTTTAATGACCCCAAGAACATATTTAGGAGACAACCAAGGGTATTTGGCCACTACTCTGCTCTAGGGAAGTTTTATAATAACAGTAGTACTGCCCTAAAATACTAGAATGGCAGGCTAAGTGATGGCTCCCGCTATTGCTTGTGCCAGATTATTCTTGATAATTTACAAAATAAGAAACGAGTTGAAATGAGATACTTCTCTGGGGCTTTGGGGGTTTTCATTTTTAACGTTTTTCTAGGTATATAGAACTCATCCCGTATGTTAGAATAAGATATTTAGTGTAAATCAAAATGCAATAATTGCAAACTAAAATGCATTAATTTTCTTGGTATTTGATTTATCTTGAAAAACGATAACAATGTTTATGTAGAAGAAACATTGTATAGGTTTTTCATCTACTAGGATAAGAACCAAACTGAGGAGAAAATGAATGAGGTAATTTTCCAAGTTTTTCTTCTACAAATAGAGTAAAGAATTTTGCCATTTGCCATTAGATTGTGTGGTTAATGTGCAGTTTCAAAAACAAGGTAAAGAGGTTCAGGAAACTCTACAAAGATAATTCAATTTTTCCATTTTAATATGGTACCATACCATATTTTAAAAATTTTATTTATTACTTTCAGAGAGAGGGGAAGGGAGAGAAGAGAGGCAGAGAGGGAGAGAGACATCAATGTATGGTTGCTTTTCACCTGTCTCCAGCTACGGACCTGACTGGAGACCTGGCTTGCAACCGGATTATGTGCCCTGGCTGGGGAAACGAACAAGCAACCTCTGGGTTTCGCAGGCCAGTGCCTGAGCCACGAGCCAGGGCCATACTGTATTTTATACCAGAAAAACTTTCAATCCTATCATTGGGTTGATTTTACCTAGTATATTCAGAATTGAATGATTACTGGAAAATATTCTTCATTAAATCATGGCTGTAATATTTAGAATTTAAAAGTAAGCATAATAGGTTGGGATAATTTTTCCAAACATCTTATAATTTTCAGAAATATACAGTAGTTTCTCTCTTCTTTGTTCTTATCTTACAAGGTCATCAGAAAATCCAACAATATAATGAGGTATTTTTTTGATTCCATGTAAATTTTTGAAATATTTTTTCTAGTTCTCTGAAATACGTCATTGATATTTTAATCAAAATTGTGTTGATTTTATAGATTGCTTTGGGTAGTATGGACATTTTAATGATGTTAATTCTTCTAACCCATGACCATGGTATATACTTCCATTTATTTGTATCTTCCTTAATTTTTTTCTTCATTGTTCTATAGTTTTCAAAGTGTAGGTTTTTGCCTCCTTGATTAACTGGATTCATATGTACTTCATTTTTATTGTTGCTATAGTAAATGAAGTTTCTTTCCTATTTCTCTTTCTGATATTTCATTATTGGTGTGCCAGAGTGACATCAATTTCTGAATATTGACTTTGTATCCCACTATTTTGCCAAATTCCCTTACTAGGTTGAGTAGTTTTATGGTGGAGTCTAGAGGGTTTTCTATGTACACTGTCATTTCATCTGCAATGAATGACAGTTTTACATCCTCCTTTGAAATTTGGATGCCTTATTTTCTTTCTTTCTTTTTTTTTTTTTTTTTTTTGATTGCTGATTGTCTTATTCCTAATCTTAAGGGGAAAGCTTTTGGTTTTTGTACATTGAATATGATGTTGGTAATAGGGTTCTTGTATATGGCCTTTATTATATTAAGATATGATCCCTCTATTTTCACTTTGCTGAGTGTTTTTATCATAAATGGGTGCTGGATTTTCTCAAATGCTTTTTCAACATCTGTGGACGTGATAATGTGTTTTTTGTCTTCCATTTTGTTTATTTGGTGTAGTGCATTTATTGATTTGCAAATATTGTACCATCCTTGCATCCCTGGGATGAGTCCCACTTGATCATGGTGTGTAAACTTTTTAGTGTATTGCTGGATCCAGATTGTCAATATTTTGTTGAAGATTTAACATCTATATTCATCAGAGATATCTGCCTATAGTTTTCTTTCTTGTGTCTTTACCTGGTTTTGGAATTAGGATCATACTAGCCTTATAAAAAGAATTTGGGAGTATTCCCATTTCTTGAATGTTTTGGAATAGTTTGAGAAGGATAGGAGTTAGTTCTTTAAATGTTTAATAAAATTCATTGTGAAACCATTTGGTCCAGGGCTTTTGTGTGCTGGGAGTTTTTCGATTATTGCTTCAACTTCAATGGTTTTTATTGGTCTAGTCATTGGATGTTTATAGAAATTTGTCCATTTGGCCCAGGTTGTCAAATTTCTTGGCATAAAGTTGTTTATAGTAATTTCTTACAATATTTTGTTTTTATGTGGTATCTGTAATAACTTCTCTTTTGTTTAGGACTTCATTTATTTAGATCCTCTCCCCCTTTTTCTTTTCTTGATGAGTCCAGTTTAAGGTTTGTCAATTTTGTTTATATTTTCAAAGAACTAACTCTTAGATTCATTGATTTTTTTGGATTTTTTAAAGTCTGTGTAATTTAATTCTGCTCTGATCTTCCTTCCTTCCTTCTATTGGATCTGCACTTTTCTTGCTGTTGTTCCTCTAGTTCTTGTAGATGTAGGGTTAGATTGTTTACATGTGATTTTTCTGTCTTCTTTAGGTAAACCTACATTGCTATGAACTTCCTTCTCAGTAGCATCTTTGCTGTGTCCCTTAGGTTTGAGTTGTTGGTGTTCATTTTCATTTGCCTCCAGATATGTTTTTACTTCTTCCTTGATCTCGTTGTTAAACCATTCTTTATTTAGTAACATGTTATTTAGTCTCCATGTATTTTAATACCTTACAGGTTTTTTTTTTTTTTCTTGTGGTTTGTTTCTAGTTTCAGACCATGAGAAGATGCTTGATGTATGATTTCAATTTTCTTGAAATTTTTGAGGCTCATTTTGTATCCTACAATGTGGTCTATTTTTGAAAATGTTCCTTATGTATTTTGAAAGAATGTATATTTTGCTTCTTTGGGGTAAAAGCTTCTATATATATCAATTAAGTCCATTTGATCTAGAGTGTTGTTCAATGACACAATATCCTTGTTAATTCTTTGTTTGGAGATCAATCAATTATTGACAGTAGTGTGTTAAAATCCCCAACGATGACTGTGTTACTGTTAATATATTTCTTGCAGTCCTCCAAGACTTTCCCTACATAATTAGGTGCTCCTATGTCTGATGCATGTGGGTTTCATCTTATTCTAAACTTTTTATTGGTTCCTTGTCCCCCAAGGGGTGCTCCACTTACGCTGCCTTTAACATTTCAGCACTTTGGTGGCTTTGACCTTAAACACCACTTGGCCACCCACAGTCCTGCAGGTGGTGGTCTTTTGGATGGATTTATGGTGTTACTATATTAGAAATAGTAATACATTGTCTTTATTCTTTTAATTCCTTTTTTAGCTTTTCCTCTTCTCCCTCTCCTCATTTTCTTTTTATAAAATCTCACAGATAGAATTTTATTAAAAAGAAAAACACTAATAAACTCATGATTTTAGTCCCAAACGCATAGGTGATCATCATAAGAAATTGCATTTATTGCTTTCAAAAACCTTAGTTAACACTTTATTGATAACCTAAACTAGGAAAGGTTATAATGAAATTCCTGCACTCATGTTACCTTTAATCATCCCCTTACAACATTTGAATATAGGTTGGTACCCTAGTCAGACAGCTCAGTCAACTAGATTGTGTAACCTTCAGACCTATGCCAGTGCTGCATTCCTAATAAGTTATTATAATGAAATCTGCAGACTACTACCAAATTAGATTACTTCACAGTTAATCACAGGATGCTTTGACTGTTCAAGAAAAATGTATTTTAAATGCACCTTCAGCTTTGCTATTTCAAGGAAGTTTAAAATAAAGAGAACATAATAAAGAGAGCAAATACTAATAATTATTTATATAATGAAATGCAACAAAGGTCATGATTTAGAGGAGAGTTTGAAGGCTATGTGTGATTGTCTAGCAAATATATATGTATATATATATGTGTGTGTATATATATATATATGTACTGTATATGTGCACATTATGTATATATATGTACACATTTATTGGAGATACATATACACACATACAAATACATCTTGGCTCTTAACAGACTATTAGGTGAGATTATACAAGATCTGACAGACATTCTCAAACTGTTGGTTTCTTCTCCAATACATCTGTTCCTTTCTCATGATAAGCCCTTCATATGTGAACACTTTAACTACACACCAGGGAGCATTACAGCATTATAACACCAATAAATGGTGATAACGTGGGTCAATTTAACTTCTAACTTTTTATTGACTTCTCTCCATGTCACCTGCTGTCTGCTTCCTCACCTTCCACAGGGCAGCTAGGGAAGCTCAGTGAGCAGGAGTGTGATTAGGTCAGTTTTTAGGCCCTTCAAATGTTTTATGAATAAAAAGAAGTGGAAGATTTTAAGTTCTGAACCCCTAATAAAAATCTATTCACAAACCTATAAATTATTGAAAGTTCTCCTGCAGAGGTTGACTTTTAATGACCAGAATAAAATTTCAACCTAACAAAGTCCCCTATTTTATTTTATTTATTTATTTTTAAGATTTTATTTATTATTTTTAGAAAGAGGGGAAGGGAGAAAGGCAGAGAGAGAGAGAGACATCAATGTTTGGTTGCTTTTCACCTGCCTCCAGCATGGATCTGGCTGGAGACCTGGCTTGCAACCTGGCTACGTGCCTAGGCAGGGAACCGAACCAGCAACCTTTGGGTTCACAGGCCGGCACCTATCAGCCATAAGCCAGGGCCTAGCCCCCTATTTTAAACTGTTGAAGCAGTTTACACCCCATAAAAATGAATAATTGAAGGAAACAGCACAGTGACAGTCATTTTTTATTTTTATTTCTTTTAATTTTTGTGGAGAGAGATAAAATATCCATATATTTGAAGGCTATTAATTTGAAAATAAACAAGAATCCTGTTGAGTATGGTGATAAAATGTAACATTTCTAAATACCCCAGTTCAAATACATATCCACTTGGTAAGAGCTTTTGTAAACAAAATTTTATTTTCGTACGTTGAAAAGGCTGCTTCAGTTGTCCCAAATTTTAAAAAACAACTCACACTTCCCACCAACTGTCACATAAACTAATATTGGAAGAAATGTGAGGGTTTTATTTATTTATTTATTTTTGACATATTCTTTCAAACTTGGAGTTGTGTCTTTGGTAATCCAGAGCCTGTAAATCAAATCCTTGAGGGACTACTGCTATTCCAACCCAGGGAACTGCCCTGGAGTGACCTCAAGCTCACCGCAGAGGCGTCTTCTCCTAAACCCTGCGTTGGCCGTTGGCTGTGTCATCAATCTTATTCAGCTGAACAGCACAGCAGTTTGTCAGGATAGCACCACATAAAGGATAGCGAAAGGTTACTGTTAGGTTGGGAAGTTTTTCTGACAAGTGTAATATGTGGAGGTTTATGTAAGTGTAAAACAAGCCTTACACTCAGGAACTGCTTTGTAAAGGGAACTTCCACCTCTGGGTTACAGAGAAATTCTGAAGTTTTCAGGGATGCAGCCTGAACCATAGCAGTTGCCTCTTTCTAAGGTCATCTAATATTATTTTAATGGGCTAAGGGGTGCAAGAGAGTATTGATATCAACCTCAGTGTGAAAGGCCCAGGAATATGGCTCATTATTTTCAGTAACAAAGAGCTGGTATACTTCAAACTGATTGGATTATCGTGTATTTGGCATTCTTTTGCTAACCATTACAGTTCACGAAGAGGCACAGCATTTTTAAAAAATGAATGATAGGAATGATATTGAAAGACATTTAATCCATACATCTTATTATTTTTGATCATCTATTTATATTATCCAGAAAATAAAAATTTGTCAAGTCTCACAAAATAAGTTGATGTTGAAAAGTTGATCAAGACTTAGCACCTTCACTCTACAATTTTCGGATGAAAACATTTTAAACCCGTCTCTTAAAACATATTTCTTTCAGAAGGTATCCAGAGCACAGAAAAACAAGCATGAGGGATTTATTAAAATATATTAGGAAACAAGTACTCGTGCATGTGTTTGAGCAAGCCTGAAACTATGCATGTTCATATCAATTACTTATGTTTAATTAATGGCAATACCTAGTTATTATACTTGCTTTTACAACTTAGTCCAGCTCATTTATTTTGGAATCTATTTAAATATATTAATTTATTGTATTGCCTACTAATGCATTTTAATGGCACTTGATGTAAAAAAGTAACATTTTAATAGAAAAATTAATAGTAGATTTTTCTATTATATTTCCTAAATAGTTATCGACCAAAGGAAATTAGCATTAGAATGATCACAGACTTTTGATAAAGAAGTAGAACAGGGTTCTATTTTGACTGTCTCCCCTTGAATTTTGTACAGACTTCTCAGCCTTCTTTTCATGTGAAAATTAAAAGATTGGAAGTTGCATTCAAATGTTCTTTTAGTTTTTAAATTCTGTGCTGACCTAAAATGTTAAGGCCCTATCTATGACAGACACTGTTATTACAAAGTTATAGCACTTTTTAGGGGGTTAATGGCATCTCTATCTAGCGAGGTCCAAAGACCCAAGAAATTAATGGGAAATTTGACATACGTGACCTTCCTTGGCGTGGCCCATAAAATTCTAGTCATGATCAAGGCAAACCTGTAGAAGTGAAAAATTAATGGCATGCACACTGTACAAACTATCATAATGATTTAATTCTCCAGCTTATTTTCCATCCTTTGATTCCCCATCCCAGGAAATACAAATCTGCATGAGTTCAGGATGTTTGTTTGAATAAGTGAAAATAAAAATCAACATATTGCTTCACTGATAATGGAAATAATTACAGACAATAATATAAGTATTTCTCTTTTTTCCCCTAAAAGTAAATTATTAATATATTTAACATGTATTAAAATAACACATTTTAAAGAAATTTACACATATAACAAGTAATGCTCTACTATTTCAAAGTTGTCATAACCAAAACATTCAGAATATTGTACTGTAAAAATTGCACATAAAACTAATAAGAAATTAGCAACCTTATAGATGCAAAAACATTGCATTAAAATCCATTAAATTATTCTCATGTGGTGATGCTCATTGCCTTTTCTAACTGTAGGGTCATTCATATTTCAACCTAATTTTGAAAACACAGATATAATCATCATTTATTATCCGAAGAGAAGATGTATCTTTATTGGGTCTCTTTCTGCAGACCTCTCCTGTCAGTTAAATGCAAATATGTTATTTTGTAACAGTTAATTTTGAATGTTACTTCATTATTTGACCAACATTTCAAGGAGTATTCAGACATTTTATTTTGCTATTTTGTCTCAGAAGCCCAAAGCAATTATTTTCAAATCTATGCACAATTATTTTTCAAGAAGTAGTCATTAGTGGGTCAAAAATCAGTATTAAACATATATGCTATGCTCAGATATTATAAAATTAAAGTGCTCAAAAATAGATGCAAGATGCAGGATATTTAATTGTACATATGTAAGAACTTAGGTACTATAGCAGCAGAGACATCCAAATGGTTGACCCTACTCCCAACCATATATCAGCATATACGTACATGAAAATTGCCATTATTATTATTATCATTACTGTTATATTACTTGAAAAGAGGTACTTGAAAACTTCACTTGAAAAGGAGGCTTGAGAAGCTGATATGTGGTTCTCAGACTCCAACTATTTTAATACAATTTACTCAAGCCAAAATAGCTATAGTATTTGATGCAGAATTTAAGGGTCAGGCCATTTCTGATTTCTTAAAAGTGGTGAATTCAGCCCTACGTCAATGGTCAATCCAGAAACTAGATTATTGAAAATGATGTCCCTGCTAAAGTTTAAAAAAAAAAGGTTTTGCAATGCCTAAAATGAGCCTTTTGCAGTATAAAACATAGGGGTTACTCAGGCACCCACTGAATTGCAGAATAAATACCAATTCAGTAGGCATATAGATGTGTGTGAAAGTGTGAGATAAATTTAATAGTATTATTTTTCTCAGTATCTTTTCATTTTTTCTCTCATTCTTTTTGTATCTTATTTTTCTGTTTGCAACAAATGTTTTACATTAGAAACATGGTATCCTGCGATACTCTATTTCTGAGGCAAACATAGCTGGCTGTCTTCTACTAGCATATACTGGTCTCTCTCCCTTATTCTGCACATTTCTAAATCTTATATTTAAGAAAAAATACATAATTGGATTACTAAGCATGATTCCTTTGGCAACATAAATAAATTCCATTTATTATTTTTTTTTAAATGTTTGCTTTAAAATGCAGTTAAATTATCCTGACTGGGGTGGCTCAGTGGACAGGCACCAGCTTGAGAACCCAAAGGTCGCTGGTGTGATTCCCAGTCAGGGCACATAACCAGGTTGCAAGCCAGGTCACCAGCCAAGGTCCTTAGCTGGAGGCAGGTGAAAGGCAACCATACATTAATGTTTCTCTCCCTTTTTTCCTTCCTCTCTGTCCTTCTCTCTAAAAATAATGAATAAAGTCTATCAAAAATACAGTTAAAGCTTGCATTGGTAATACCTTGAATTGTCCTTAAGAGGGAAATACATTCAAAGCAAAATGTATATGAGGACTTCTTTTGGTATGCAGAGTAAGGTATGTTACTGCATCCCTAACCACACTAGGAAAAATGGGGCCGAAGAAAAGAAAGAAAGAAAGAAATTATTTTTAGAAAAGTGAGTGTGAAGTGTTAGGTCTGATCCCAAAATGTATTTTGCAAAATGTAAGAATATTTTTTTCTCAAATTTCAGATGACTGCGAGCATGTAAATTTCATGCTAGGACAGACTTAAGAAAAATCTCAACTGACATTTCAAAGGGAGGACACATTGAAATTGTCCACTGCTAATGCAAATGCGTTGAAGTGAATGATACTTATTCAGTAGTGCCAGAATGCACAGCACAAGAACTATATTGATTTGAATGGATAAACGTTGACATTTGGATCTGGTCCTACCTAAAAATTCTTAATTCAGATAATAATTTTCCTTGTTGTTCTTAATTTTTAGAGCATGCTGAAGTTGATAATAATGATTTTAAATTCTTTGTTTTGTAATATTTATTTTTTATTTAAAAAATGTTTAAAGATATTTTATTCATTATTTTTAGAGAGAAGGGCAGGAACAGCTAAGAACCTGGCTGGAGACCTGGCTTGCAACCTGGTTATGTGACTTGGCTGGGAATCAAACCAGCGACTTTTGGGTTTTCAGGCTGGCACCAGTCCACTGAGCCACACCAGCCAGGGCTTAAATTCTATCAATGTGCATTTTTCCTAATGGCCTTAAAAAGAGAAAAACATTGAAAACATTTGCTTAAGAGCTAATGACCCAATTTCTGTCATCCTCATATTAACAAAAATATAAATGTCATTTCCTGATCCATCATCTGTAAAATGAGCATCCAGATAATTTCTAATGCTCTTTCAGCCATACAAGTCTACAAATAATATGCAAATATTGTAAATCCATTCTGTCAATATTTCATGGGAATATGTCTCTCAGTCAAAATACTAAATTGTTACATTTTAATAATCATAGACTGATTTGTCAAAGTTCCTATTTGCTGTAAGAAATGATATTGTTTGAAGTGTAAAGATGCGTTGAACTCCCTGGAGTTTCAGACCATTTCAAAACAAGGGAGAATTCTAGCAGCCCACACGCTCAACCTTCATGGTGGAGTTTGCAACGGATATTCCCTTTGGTTAATGATCATTGATTTGTGTTGAAGTGTCATTCATCTATAATCAAACCATTCTCTCTTTTTCTAAATGTTTCCGAGGCTTCTGTGCTTGTGGAGTCCATTTCAGTTGGCACTACAATTAGAGTAGTTTCAAGTAGTTGAAAGATGTTAATGCTTAATCTTCCGCTCTATTAATCTCATGCAGTTATTGTCAATGTACCTGGGTGGAACAAGCAATTTTAATCCCAAATACACAGTGGAGGGAAATACTGCCTTTTTAATTGGGGAAAATATCCACAAGAGAAATTCGTGAAGCGGGTCATTTCACCTGGCTGAAGCTTCCTAGTCTTTCATGGATAACATGTCTCAAACTCAGCTTTCAGTTACTCTGCAGTTTTCTTTGAAAATCTTGTTGCTTCCTTGTTCCCACTTCATATGAAGATCTAAGATGGGACAGGGTACTTGAGGTAAAATTGGGAGAGACATAGTGGTTGTGAGAATTGCGGAACCGTTATTTCCTGTTAGATATCCTGTACTAGTTTAGTGAAAAATATCAGTTTAATAAGGAGATGTTATTAGTTGACAATCTATTTTCTAAGGGTACTGTCAGCTAACGTGTTGGCATCAATTTGACAATTCCCTTCAGTGTATAAAAGGGAGAAAAGTATCTGAATTCTGAGAAGGTGAAATGCAGGCCTGAGAGTGTTAGAAGTATGCTGTGGAAAATGGGAAATGATACCTTCAAAATGTTACTGTGTATGAGAGAAAGAGATTTTAAAGGAATGTACAACAAGTACATACAATTTACAAACTCAGTGTATAGCACTCATTTTTTCCCGAATACTTGTAAAAGATTGCAGGAATAGGACAGCCTATTCTCTTGCAGTTTACATATTAATAGTTCTCAGGTACTCATATTTCTAATTTATTATTAAAGTATTAGAGAAAGATATTTTGTTGTATATCATCTGTTTGTTAATAAAGAAAAAATAGCATTTTGATCCTATAACTATTGCTTTGGATTTAAAGAAAAATGGCTTCTAAATAAATCAATCAGGTGACTGTTTACATTTTCTAGTAATGCATCAATATTCCCTAAATCATAAGCTTATTTAAAAATGTGAGGTGGCAGGGCACAAGTAAAATCTTTTAGGGGAGTTACAGCAAAAGTTTAAGAACTGAGTAACACACTTTTGTCTCAGTGCCCTTTGTTTAGGTCATGTTATTTAATATTACTCTTGCTAATTTGGGGAGAATTATAGTACTCTCAGCCACCCTGAGGAAGGATACAGAGCAACCTTTCTTGGGATTTAAATCTTTAGTTAAATCTCAATAGGATTTTCATATTATTTTGGTAGAAAAGAGAAGAAAAGATAATATACTACATAAAGTTTAAATATGTTTTTCAGGTCTAAAATTCGGATTTGTATAATACCCATCACTCTATTTTAAATAGCAAGTTTTATCTGATAGACTCAAATGACCAAGATGAGTGATCTGCACTTTAATTTAAAACCTCCATTTCATTTTGGATATGTTTAGATAGCCTCAAGAAATTATTATACCTTTATTCTCTAGACAAACCAGGATGAATGAATCTACTAAATTTATTTACTAAGATTTTAGGAAAATTGGATAAAATATCTCTATAATATAGCAAGTTTCAACTCATAGTGCACATAAACTAATTATTAATTCTGCAACACACCAAAAATACATTTTTTGCTGACCTGACAAGCAATAGGTGTAATTTTGATTCATTCAAACTGAATGACTACTGTTGTGTTAGCTGTTGTCATTTTTTGTTTGACAACCTATTTGGAAAAGAGGTTACTGCTGGTAATGAAATAGGCAGGCATGGCATGTTTCAAAAATTCTTGCTGCTTTAATGTCATTGTATGAGCTGGTGAGTGGTGTTTTATGAGAAGTTAGTATTAACCACAAGACCAAAAATTGATCAAATAATAATTTTTTTAAGTTATGATTGTTAAATGTTTTTATGTGCTCTCACTCCATTTCTTTCAAGGCCTTAAATTACAGAATTTTATTTTTTTAATTTTTTTAAAAATTATAGTTGGCATACAATATGTTCTTTCTATCTTTACTTCTTTGAGGAATCTCCACATTATTTTCTATAGTTGTTGAACTAATATATTTATTATCTCACCAACAATGTGCAAGAGTTCCCTGTTCTTCACATCCTCACCAACACTTATTATTTGTTGTATTTTTCATAATAGCCCTTCTGATAGGTATGAGATGACATTTTATATTTTATTGTGGTTTGGATCTGCATTTCCTTTATCATTTGTGATGTGAAGCATCTTTTCCTGTATCCTTTCACCATCTATAAAATTTGAAATAGGTTTAACTGGATATAAATAAACATAATATTAAACCATTTTCAAATTTATTGCTCAGTGTTTACAGTCTCTGCAAACTAGTCATACATTAGAATTTACTGCACCTGAAATTAGTCACCTACCACCAAACCTTGGTTCAATCTTGTACTTCTTCCTTTTCCTTTTATCAAATTAATCAGAGGTAACCTCCTATCATTTTGTCCATTTCTTAGCATTTCTTATTTTAGTTTCATATTCACTAATATCATTCTGGATTTAAGATTCCAGGTCCATTTTCTCTTATGGTCAATGACCATTTAATTCTCCAATCCAATAAACTGACTGATAGTACATCTTTAAACTAGTCTTTACTTTTTCTACGAGAATGTTAATTTCTTTCTTACCTTCCTACTCCTCAATTCAGTTGCTTACCTCAGTTTTCTAATACACTTCAAAGCTCTATCCTTGATCGTGTTCTCTTCTGAGCTGCATTAATCTTGTGATCACATTTTACTCCCATGGCTTACACTAGCTTCTGCACTTGAGGATCTCCAATATTTTAATACCTTCCCTTAATTAACAAGCAGGACTACAGATCAATAATTGCAAATATATATGGCTTATAAATTCTTATTTATTTTCCTGATATCAAAGTTGATAAAAAAAAGCTAACTTACGTCCTCAGTGTTTTCCAGGTATCACTTAAGCTGTTTTGTTGGTGCAGGTTTCTCATGTATGGCCTTTATTATGTTGAGGTATGCTACCTCTAGTCCCACTTTGCTGAGTGCTTTCATCATAAATGGATGCTGTGCTTTATCAGATGCTTTTCATCATCTATTGATATGGTCATATGTTTTCTGTCTTTCATTTTGTTTATGTGATGCTTTACATTTATTGATTTGTGAGTATTATACTATCCTTACATCCCTGGGATGAATACCACTTGGTCATGGTGCATGATCTTCTTAATATATGCTGGATCCGGTTTGCCAATATTTTGTTGAGGATTTTAGCATCTATATGCATCAGCAACAGTGGCCTGTTAGACCTCTTTTTTTTTTTTTTTTTTTCTTTCTAATAAATAATATAAATAAAGTCATACTCTACTCTCTACTCTTTCTTTGCCTATCATTTTCCTGGCCTTTCTCCACAGAATTCACAATTAGAAGTTGTGTTTCCTATTGCTATGCATGTTTTTATGTCCTTACCATACACGTTTATCCAGCAAAAGTATATAACATTGTTTGTGATCTGTGTTTCTCAGTCTCTGCCTTCTTCATAGTCCTCAGTGCTTTTCAACTGGAATAATCTATAACCTGTTTTATATGACCCATAACATAGTAGAAAAACTTTGTAGAAAGGTTGTTACAAAGGATGATGACTCCAAAAGCAACATTCCTATACACATTGCTTTAGGGAAATCTGGCAATATAGAAAGTACTAGGACTCTGTCTCTCCAACTAGACAAATAATTACACTGGCAGGATCTTATGATATAACTGCGTTGGGATTCTGGATTTTATTGAAGACTTGAAACTTCCAAAAGGAGACTTAAACTTTACATTTCAATTAATTTTTTTCAATCTCACCCTCAGCCCACAAGTACCTACCCATGAAACCACCATCAGTTCAAGGCAGACAGTTGTGCCCAAGTTTCTGTAGCCATGTTCACACAGATGGTGGGTGTCAGGGTTGGTACAAAGGACCCTGTCTTCGACATATTTGAGGGGCATGTTCTCGTAACATTTTGCTGTTTTAGATCTCAGATAATGTAAACAAAGAGGCAGGCACCCATTGTACTTGTACCTGTTCCCACTGTTACAAGCCTCTCTCATCCTGGTTGAAATGTCTTCTGGAGGATTCAAAAGACCAACACATTATTTTCCCTTCATCTTTTCTCATCTTCCCTTTTGGAAGCCAAACATTAAAATATTATATATTAAAGGGCCAAACATTCAAAAACAACTTCATATACAGTGGGAATTAGAATGTCTCCATTATATGCAGATTAAAAGAAGACCTGAGAAAAAGCCTTAAGTTTACATGTAATCAGAGAGATAACCTACAACAATCAAAAAAATAATAATAATAATAAACAATAGCAAACTCTAGGAAAGGGGAAAATTAATTTACCAAGTGAGCATATTATTTGATTAAAATGCATTTTTTAACAAAAATAGCATTAGGCAGATGATGAAACAGGGAAGTATTGCATGTTCAATGGGAAAAAAAATCAACTGAAACTGACCCTGAAACAGACCTGATAATGCAGCTACTAGACATTGCATTTAAACAAGTCTTAACGATGCTCAAAAAACTAAAGAAAGATGTGGGAAAAAAGTAAACAAAGTTGAAATATGAATAAAGACAGAGAAAACATTTTAAAAATAAAATTAAATTCTGAAATTAAACAGTTGAATTACTGAATTAAAAAATCACTAAAGATATTCAAAGGTAGAGTTGAACAGACAGGCCAAACAACTGGCAATTTTGGAGAGAAGACAAGAACATTTTTATGTTTGAGGAAGAGAAGAAAAAGATTGATGGAAAGTAAACAGGACCTAAAAGCACTGTGGGAGATATCACCATATAAACCTACTCATATATTGTGGAAATCTCACAGAAGATAGGGGAAAGAGGCAGAAAAGATTTGAGAAAATAATGACTGATGTCTCCAAAATTTGATCAAAGATGAAAAACACACATTTAAGAAACTCAATAGACTCCAAGTAAAATGAACTGAAATAAAATCATCTTGATACAAGCAATAATCAGATTTTTAGGAGAAGACAGAATCTTGAGAGTGGCCAGAGAAAAGCAACTTATTACATATAAGGGATCCTTAATGAGATTATGAGATAATTTCTCATATTTATAAGGACAATTATAGAAACTGTGGGCTAAAGTTAGAAATCAATAACAGGAGGAAAAAGGAAAACCTAAACATTTGTGGAAATTAAACACACATTTAACAGCCAATGCATTAAAAAAAGAAATTACAAGAAAAATTCTATTAAAAACCCCTTAGATATACATAAAAAATGAAAATATGGCCTATTAAAATGCATAAACACAGTAAAAGCAGTGCTTAGAAGGTAACTTATAAATATAAATACACTGAAAATAAGAAAAACATTAAATCAGGAGCCTAACTTTATAAATTAAGTAACTAGAATAAGAAAAACCACCTACACCAACTCTAACAGAATACAGGGTATAATAAAAATTAAAGCACAAATTAGTTAAATAGAGAATAGAAAAGAACTATAGAATATAAAACTAAAGTGTGTTTGTTGAAATGGTTAACAAACCAAGATGAACCAAGAAAAATTGAACATTCAAATTGCCAAAATCAGAAATGAAAGTGAAGACATTAGCTATTTTACAGAAGAAAAAAAAAAAAAAAAAAAAAAACTAATTATTTAAACAAATGAATTAATGTAGGCATTTTGAAATAATGAAAAGAAAAGTTTCTATTAAGATATTTAAGAAACTGACAAAGGCAGTAATTAAGTGGTGAATTGTCTGGATATGAAAGGAAAAAACAGTACACATTGGTGGTTACAGACAGGGGGATGTTAAGAAGAATAAAGGAAATGGAGAATCCAAAGAATTTGTATGCATGACACATTGACATAAACTAAGGGGATCATCGCTGGAGGAAATGGGGTACTAGGTGGAGGGTGGCAAAGATGGGAAAATAAGGCCAACTGTAAAACCTAAAATAAATAAAATATATTTAAGAAAAAAAAAGAAGTATGAAAACTTATACACTATAAGTGTATTATTGAAATTCAATAACCTAGCTGTTGTGAGCATATTTTTAAAAACACAAAATATATCATGACTAAATTTGAAATAAAACAGATATCTGAATAGACCTTTCTATAGTAGTAGGGAGTTTGAATCAGTAACCAAAACCTCTTCATATTGAAAAGTCCTTGACCTGCTGGCTTCACTATTTACCAAACACTGAAAGAAGAACTAACACCAATTCCATCAAATATTGAAAGCAGTAACACCAAGTCTTCTTAAACATTTTCTAAAACTGAAGACAAAGAAACACTTCCTAACTCATTCTTTGAGGATTTATGCTGATACCAAAGTAAGAAAAGGGCAATGAAAGAAAAATAACAGACCAATGTCTCTTAAGGACATTGATGCCAAAGTCCTTTACAAAATACTGGCCAAACAAACTCAGGATCACATTGAAAGGATTATATACTATGACCAAGTGGGATGTATTCCTGGGTTGTAAGGATAATCCAACACAGGAAAATCAATGAATGTAATAGGTCATATTCAAAAAATGAAAGAAACACACAATGGTCTCAATTGATATAGAAAACATTTTGTCAAATATCAAAACCCTTTCATGGTAAAAATATCTAGATGGGGAATAGAAGGAAAGTACCTCAACATAATGAAATCCACATATAAAAATCCCACAGAAAAAGTAACCAATGGTGAAATACAGAAATTTTCCTCTAAGACTTAGGCACAAGGCAAGGATTCTTAAGTTCACCTCTTCTATTCTAGGTGGAGTAATCAGGCAATAAAAAGTAATGTAAAAAGTCATCCAAATTATTAAAAGAAAGGCAGATGTAAAATTATATTTGTTTGCAAATGATGTGGTCTTTTAAAATTTTTAACATTTTACTTTGAAATAATTATACACTTGCAGAATTTGTGAAAATAGTACAGAGAGGTCCTGTGTACACATCACCCAGATTCCCTAATAGATATCACATAACTACACTTTTATTATCAAAATACAGGAAGTTAAATTGTATGCCATTTAAATTAAAAAAACAAACAAACAAACAAACAAAAGAAAAACAAATTATTTCAAGGTTGCTTAGAAGCTGTTATAAAGTAATCAATATAGGGCAAATAGTACCTAGCATATAGTTGAGTTCAATTAATTTCAATTATCTTTTTCTTTTCTTTTTTTTAAATTTAAGATTTTATTATTTTCAGAGAGAAGGGTAGGGAAAGAGGCAGAGAAGGAACGAAACATCAATGTATGGTTGCCTTTCATCTGCCTCCAGCTACAGACCTGGCTGGAGACCTGGCTTGCAACCTGGTTACGTGCCCTGGCTGGGAATCTAACCAGTGACCTTTGGGTTCCCAGGCCAGCACCTATCCACTGAGCCACAAACCAGGGCTTTAATTATCTTTTTCTTTTCCATTATATTCTTCTATTCTAATTTTATTCAGTGGTATTGTGTTACAATCACATATAATTATATTTAAAATGTTTAATGTGATGATTTGATATACACATACATTGTGAAGAGGTTTCCCTCCATTTAGTTGATTAACACATTTATCATGTTGTATACGTACCTGTATTTTTTGGTGAGAACATGTAAATGTTTCTGTCCTACAAAAATTCAATGATATGATACATTATCAATGATAATCACCATGTTGCACTTTAGATTCTCAGAACTTACTTATGACTGAAAGTTTGTTTTCTTTTATGAACTTCTCCCTATTTCTCTCAACACGCAGGCCCTGGCAACCATTTTACTACTCTCTGTTTCTAGAGATTTGATTGCTTGTTCAGGTGACACATACGAGTGAGATCATGAAGCACTTGTTTTTCTCTGTCTGGCTTATTTCACTTAGCATAATGCATGCATATTGTCATAAATGACAATGTTTCCTTTACTTTTAAAAATGAGCAGTATTGCATTTTTTTGAAAGTTATATATGCGCACATTTATACCCCATGTACCCCCCAACCACATTTTTAATACATTTATCTGTCAATGGACACAGTAAAGCTTCCATATTGTTTTCTATAGCAGCCGTACTAATTTACATTCTTACCAACAATGCACAAAAGTTCTATTTTCTCCACATCTTACGAGCACTTACTTTTTTTAACAATCACCATCTCAGATACGCAGTTGTATCTCATATATTTCTTAATTTCCCTGATGATTAGTGATGTTTTCACATACAAATATTTGTATGTTTTCTTTGGGAGAATGTTTATTCAGAGCCTTTACCCATTTTTTATAAAATATTTAATTTATTTACTTTTAGAGAAAGGGGAAGGGTGGGAGAAGGAGAGGAAAATAAACCACGATGTGAAGAGGAAGATAGATTGCTTCTTGCAAGCCGCCAGCCAGGCATCTGGCCTGCAACCTAGGCATGTGCCCTGACTGGGAATCGAACCAGTGACCTTTTGGTTCACAGACCAATACTTAGTCCACTAAACCATACCGTCAGGGCTCTTTGACCATTTTTAATTGTGTTATGTTTTGGCAATATTGTTCATCCTTAAAAAGAGGAAATTCTTGCATATATAACAATATGGATGAAACTTGAAGGCCTTGCTAAGTGAAAAAAGCCAATCACTGAAAGATAAACTGTGTGACTCTATTTATACATAGAATAATCAAAATGATAGGGGCAGAAAGTATAACTGAGGTTGCAAGGAGCTGGAAAGAAGAAATGAATGGGAAGTTATTTTTAATAGTTAACGAGTTTCAATTTCATAAGATAAAAAAGTTCAGAGATGTATAATGGTAACTTTTGCATAACATTTTGCATGCATTTGATACCACTAAACAGTATACTGTTAAGATGTCAAATTTTTTATGCATTTTACTGCAGAAAATGTTGGTGAAAGTGCTACTTTTATGTCATGACAGGTTTTCTTTCTTTCCTTTTTAAAAATTTTTAAAATTTTACTTTGTTTCCTTTTTTATTGCTGTTCTTTTACAGTTTTTGCAATCCCACTCCCTGATGTTCTTCCCTGCCCTGCCCCCTCCCCACTCCCACAGTCATTCTCCACCCTGTTGTTCATGCCTATGGGTCATTTATTCTTGACTAGACCCTTCTCCTTTTTCCCCCTTGTTCACTCCCCCATCCCTTCTGGTCACTGTCAGTCTGTTCCTTGTTTCCATACCTCTGGTTCTATTTTGTTCCTTTGTTGTGTTTATTAGGTTTCTCTTATGGGTAAGATCATGTGGTATTTGTCTTTCACCACCTGGTATATGTCAGTGTAATACTCTCCAGTTACAACAAGGCTGTCTTGAAAGGTATGAGTTCCTTCTTTCTTCTTGCTGTGTAGCATTCTACTGTGTATATGTAGCATGTTTTTGTTTTTTTGTGTTTGTTTTTTAGTTTTTGCTCTTTATTTTGATCATTAATTCTTCTAATAGAATACAAGTAAGAAATTAGCTTAGAGTCTACTTGAAAACTGTATATGAGACCAGAGCTTAATTTGTAATAAAATATTTTCAACCCAGATAAATAAATTCAAAGGACCAAGCTCCTATTTCGTTACAGTGCAGCCCTAGAAATAAACTCAGTTTATTTTATTCTGTTTCAAATGGTAGCAAAACAACAAAACATTTCAGAAAACAAAAAATAAGAAAAAGCCATGCCAAAATAGCATCTAACATCTCTAGTTCATGTTTTATTTACTTAGAAACAAGATACATAATACATGTGTCTAAACACTAATCATGTATGGAAATAATCATTAATGAGCACATTTTACTTAACTTATAGTTGGGTTAAAATTAATTATCCCTTGATCACAGGCAGGCCTTCATTTAATTAAAATCATTAATGGCTTGAGCAGATATCCTACAATACGCTGTGAATCTGAATTCATAATTAATTTTTGATACTGAAACAAGTACATACTAACACATTTGTTTAAGTGAGGGTTATCTGTAATTAGCTGAATCTTGCAAAAGAGGTCACAAATAAATATGTTTATATTATGTCATATGGATAGTGTTAAGAGTTTCTGATATGGATTCTACTTTATAATTTTAGTGTTCAACTACAATTGATAATATTATTTTATATTAGTTTTGTATATACAGCATAATGGTGAGACAATCATATAATTTACAAAGTCACCCCCCTGATATTTCAGGTACCCACCTGGTACCATAGACAGTTATTACAATATTATTGACCCTATTCCTTATACTACAATTTATATCCTGTGACTATTTTGTAACTTTCAATCTGTATTCTTAACCCCTTCAACATTTTTTCACCCAGCCCCTTAACCTCCCTCCCCTCTGGCAACTAGTTTGTTCTTGGTGTCTATGAGCCTGTTTCTGCTTTGTTTGTTTTGTTCTTTAGTTTTCTCATGTAAGGGAAATTGTATGGTATTTGTCTTTGACTGATTTATTTCACTTAGCATAATACCCTCTAGATCCATCCATATTGTTGCAAATGGTAAGATTTCATACCTTTTGTGGAAAAGTATAATACCTTTGTCTATTGATGGTTTGCGGTCCTGGCTTGGATATTGTAAATATCACAGCAATGAAGACAGGGATGCATGTACGTTATATATGCAATAGTGTTTGGGTTTATTTTAATATATAGCCAGAAGTGGAATCCCTAGGTCATAAGGCAGTTCCACTTTTTAATTTTTTTTTGAGAAACCTGTACAGTGTTTTCCACAATGGACCAATTTGAATTTCCATCAAGAGTGCACTAGGGTTTTCTTTCCTCAAACTGTACAACAAGTGATAGTCATCAGATACATAGATCAGTGCAACAGCTTAAGGAGCCCCGAAATAAATCCACACCTATATGGTCAATTAATATATGACAAAGGAGGCAAGAACATACAGGGAATAAAGATAATCTAGTCAATAAATTATATTGAGAAAATTGAACAGATATATACAAAAATGAGATTAGACCAGTTTTTTACAATATAAATAATAAACTAAAAATGGATTAAAGACTTGTTAAATATAAGACTTGAAACCATGGAACTCCAAGAAGAAAACATTGATAGTAAGCTGTCTTTTCTCTTAGCAACATTTTTTCTGCTATACCTACAGGGACAAGAATTGTGTGTTTGATGGTGAGGTTTTTACCTTTATTTTTGTTGTAAGTATGTTTAATGGCACCTTCTAAACATACCATGCAAGTAAGCAAAAAACAGCAAACAAACAAATAAATAAATAAATAACTATTGAGGAAAGTTTAAAGCACTCGAAGGGCATCTAATATAAATTCAGATATTTAGTTACATATCACACTGCCCCATTTTTGCTGAAGGAATTAGAAATAATTTTCAGAAATTATTATTATATCACTATAACTAAAAATGCTCCTGAATATATTAAAGCACAATTACATATAAATTTAGCTCATTTTATGGGCTAACTGTTGGTATACACTGTCATATTTAATTTGAGAATGTCAAAGTGTATCATATTTTTCATATTTGACTGTTAATATTGTCATGTTTGTGACACCAGTAAAATCAGGAAACTTGAAGAATCTCAAATACTATTTTCCATTCCTTATTTGTCAGTTCTATTTAGTTACATTTTTTTCTGTTGCTTTTAAAAATATATGAAAAATATGAAGATCTGTCCCAAAAGTATCGAACCAATGTCAATATAATAAAAACAGTTTGTGTGGCCTATAATTTTGGGACAGACCTCATATAGTATCATATTTAAGTCATTGGACATATTGCTTAAAAACAAAATTAGATACTTTAGATTAAATTTACATTCCACAGAGGGTGTTCTTGTGTTTCTAGAGAGACAGAATTACAGCCATAATCTTAATGAAAGACCTTGGAAGGTAACCTTGCCTGTGTGAATAGCTCCCTCATTGATTCTGAGGCTTGAATGGTAACTAAACATTGTACAAAATAACAAATACATGGAAAGTTATATATTGGCTACCTTATTGAATAATTAGACATTTCTAAAGCTTCATATCTTCTTTGGTGTCTATGTGAATAGTTGTCAAATGAGGCTGTACATCATAATAACAGGACAGGGAGAGAGGGCAAATGAGAGATAGACAGAGGATCTGCAGAGACTCTGCCTCCCCAAATCCTTTCTTTATGTGCTTCCAAGTAAAGATTACCAGGGAAATGTATACTGACTTGGGACTTAAGCAATATTGTAATTTATGCTTTAATTTGGCCTTTCAGAATTAACCTCAGTTCATGCAGATATTGTAACTATATCTATCCTGGCCAGTTTTGTAATACTGGTTTTCCAGCTCTCATCCTTATAATTTGTACATATTTTATAATAATGAATAAAATGATGTTAAAAATTGAATCTGTAAAACCAGTTCCAAAATAAAGTCACCCCCAGTAAATTCATGTAGTTATTTGATATGCTTTTAAAAATAAGTAAATTACCTGGCTGGTGGCACAGTGGATAAGTTGCTGGCCTGTGAAGCCAAAGGTAGCTGGTTCGATTCCCCAGCCAGGGCGCATAACCAGGTTGCAAGACAAGTCTCCAGCCAGGTCCATAGCTGGAGGCAAGTGAAAAGCAACCATACACTGATGTCTCTCTTTCTCTCTGTTTCTCTCCTTTCCCCTCTCTCTAAAATAATAAATAAAATCTTGAAAATAATAAAATAAAAATAAGTAAATTTATGTTAAATACAACAAGAATTGCCATTACGTGAAATGTACCGTTTTTAAAGTCTTAAGAGATTTCTAATATCATACTTTATCATTTTCAAATAATACAATTATAAGTCTTTAATCTACAGTGTAAGTTATTTAGCTTATTATAATATATTTAGTTTAAGAAAAGACCAGAAAACTATTTTTTATGTACATAGTTAAAATATTTACAATCTTACCTTTGATTTTGCACTGAAATTTATAGGCCAAATTAATTGTATTGATTTAGCATAAATAAGAATGAGAAATCTCACAAATTATGTATCCCACATAAAATTTTATTACACTCACATATATGTTACTTCATTTTTAAGTAAACAAAGGGACTCAAGGGTTTTTAAATTCATTTTTAACTTAGTAAAAATAAATAAATATGAAGTAGACTCTGATATTGATAAGTTTCCCTAATATTTTGGCAAAAACTTGGAAGTCATAAACCTTCAGGAAGAGGGCATCATAGGTATAGCTAGGACAATAAACTGCATGATTTTCTTGATAATATTCAGAATATTGAAATAAGGAGTGACAGTTTATATAGGATCACAAAGTAGGGTTATAGATTCAACTTGGAAGAACAAACTAAGTTTCAAAGTTAATCTGCACAATCTTTTTTTTTTTTTTTTTAAGATTTTTTATTTAATTATTTTTAGAAAGAGGGGAAGGGAGAGAGGCAGAGAGGGAGAGAGAAATCAATGTATGGTTGCTTTTCACCTGCCTCCAGGGACAGACCTTACTGGAGACCTGGTTGGCAACCTTGTTATGTGCCCTGGCTGGGGAATCGAACCTGCAACCGTTGGGTTCACAGGCCGGCACCTTATCCACTGTGCTACCAGCCAGGGCAATCTGCACAATCTTATTTCAAGGCCTCCAGGGGAAATTTAATTAGAAGGACCAACAGAAATGCAACTGAACATGAAAAAATTCTTTCTGGGCATAAATTTAATATTTTCCAAACCTAGTTATATAAATGTATAATACAAAATATGTATTATGGTCATAAAGGGATATATTATGTATTATTATACCTTACATAGGTAAAAGATTTCAAAATTTACAAAGATATTTTCATAGGAATTATCTGTTGATCCTCACAATAGCCCAATGCGTTAAGCTTAACAGATAAAATGGATTCACACCGGTTCTGCCAAAAACTAATGATCAGAGTTTAAGTGGCATTTGTAAGGTCACATTACATGCCTGTAAACTTCAGGTGAGCAAAAGAATCAAGGTCTCTGGTTGAGTACTACTTTTCCTTTATTTGAAAAATCAAATAAAGCTGATAATTTTTACTTTATAAAAACCTCTCAAGTAAACTGCATCAATAACTATAAAGAAAAATGTACAGAAAATTAAAAGATACAGAATTTATTTTACTCATAATCAATGGAATTGGGGTTGTTGACATGTTGTTTCATATAGAAGGTAGTGCTTGGTATTTAAAACAACAACCCTGATTAAGAGCAAGAAACACAAAAAGGGACACAATTTTTGACCCAGCAATGCCACTTCTGGTATTATGCCCGAAGAATCCTGAAACACTAATTTATAAGAATATAGGCACCCCTATGTTCATAGCAGTGTTATTTACAATAACCAAGATGTGGAAACATCCCAAGTGTCCATCAATAGATCAGTAGATTAAAAAGCTTTGGTACATTTTACACAATGGAATTCTACATAGCCGTTAAAAAGATGGAAATCTTACCTTTGCAACAGGTTGGATGGATCTGGAGAATACTGTGCTCAGTGAAATAAGCCAATCAGGTAAAGACAAATACCATTGGATCTCACTTATATGTGGAATCTAATGAACAGACTAAACTGATGAACAATGAAAACAGAGGCATGGGCATGTGGAATAGACTGACAGATATCAGAAGGGATGGGGCAGTGAGGGGTTGGATGAAAGAAGGTGATGAGATTAGCCAAAAAATATATACAAGGTCTGTCTTGAAAGTATCAAGTCAACGTCAATATAATTAAAACAGCTCGCATGGCTGATGCTTGCAGGACAGACCTTGTATGTATAATCCATAGAACAGGCAGAAGTTTGGTGATGACCAGAGGTGAGGTGAGGTGGAGGCTGGGTGGAGGCCAGCTAAGGTGGTAGGGAATGAGGCTATCTGTAACAGTGTCAACAATAAAAAATTTAAAATGGTATATAAATAGCAGTGACTATCCATTTTATTTGCCAGTGTTTCTTAATAAAATAAATTAATTGTCTACTCTTCAGTTTGTCCATATAGGAAATGGAGAAAATGTCATCAGGCATTTGTGTTACATTGTAAACTTAAGAAGTCACTTTCAATCATGTATTTTCAATTTAGGAAGCCTAGAGACTGTCACTGCCACCCTTTGTGCAGATGGAGCTGTAAATCATGGCAAATAGTGATTATTTTATAATAATACATGAAAGCCATGCTCTCAACACATTGTTGACTGGTCATGAAAAATGTCTTGTGTTTTCAAGCCCAAAAGTTAGCCAATAACAAGTTAGTTTGTCTTGCACTTGCATTAGCTTTCACTATAAAATTGCAGGTCAACAATGTGTTAAGCTGTAAATATGTTATTTTAAATTTTTAATGGAGAATTAAATGTATGTTTTAATACACAATAAGGAGTCCAAACAAATCACATGCATGCTTAAAAAGCTGCTTGTAGTTTGTTGCAAATACGCCTTTACTGTGTATCTATATTGGACACTGAACTTTACCAGACTTAACCATGAAGAATACCAAGTCTAGTTTTAGGGACAGAGAAGTGTACAGGCAACATGACTTTCAGACAGCTTTGTGCTAGTTGCAGTATATATAAGAAATATGTAAGTAAAATATATGGGATGTTTATAAATAAAGATATTTAGAAATCAGAATGTCTACTTCCTGTGGAGAACAGGAGTTTTCCATATCTTGTTTAGTATGCAGCCCCCACACCGTGTCTGGGATACAGGTTAACCAATGCAGTTGCATTATTTGAAACACTTCTCAAACAATGGTCAAAGTGACTTTTCAGCTAAGTAGAACATTAGACTAGTTATCAAAATTCACTAGCAATATGTGGTAGTTATCATTTTCCATGTGACTCCATCAAATTTTTCATCTTTGTGGCTCATATTAGAATTTCAGTTCCTTGGAATTTGCATTATTCTATGTAATAATAACACATAAATGGGGATCAGAGAATTATTGCTTACTCCATGAAGTTCTGCTTACAATCTGCCAACACCATAGCTAATTCCGGAACATGCGGAGTTTATAAATGTGTTGTTGTTGAAAAAATAATAAAGCATCTGAGAATCATTTTAGAAGGTGAAAATACTATAAAGAGAAGCAAGGTACTATGGCTCCTGTGCTTTTTATAAGTGAATATTTTTATGATACAACTGTATAAACGTTTTAATGAAACAATTGACCCACAATGTTCATATGCTGATCAATGATAACATGGTAAAAAAAATAAATAACAAAAAATCTTATTTGATATATTAGCCCAAATTCCTTGTGTATTATATTACAGAATTATCAATTTAGAATGATATTAAATGAAGAATGTTTTAAAACAATAAACTAACAGTTATCTGTCTCCCTTCCGACAACTGTCCCCATGTCATCAAAGGCTCATTTGGTTAAATCTAAAAACTAATCAAGGCTCTTTTCATTAGTTTACAAGATGGAAGCAGAGAGACATTTTCTCATATGTTGGATATTGCATACAATAAAATGCTTCAAATCCAACCTGTTCCTATTGTGGTTGCAGATTAATACTGTGCAGTCCCATAGCCTATTTGTCCAGGCTTTGCCCAGGATGTGTGGTGCTTGTGTTGTCTGGTAATTAGAAGCACTGATTCTCATTTCTGTGTGCTTGGGCTGACTCTACTTTTTTTTTTCAGCAGTGTCTCGTGAGGAAATTTATTTAGTCCCCTGGACCTCAGTTTTATCACATGTCTAATTGGAAAAAGAAAAGGGCCTTCATCATTGTTTTTGTGAGGATTAAGTTAGTGAACACAAGTAATGAATTTAGGATAGAACAGTGGTTGGCGTGCAATGAGTACAGTGAAATAACTTTGCATGAATGTGCTCTCTCTCTCTCTCTCTCTCTCTCTCTCTCTCTCTCTCTCTCTCGTCTAGCTAAGTTTGTCCATTCATTTATTTTTTGAAAAACCAGCTCTTTGTTTCAGTAATCTTTTTTATTCTCAATTTATTTATTTCCATTCTGGTCTGTTGTTTCATTTCTTCTGCTATCTTTGGCTTTAGTTTTCTTTGCTTTTTCTAGTTCCTTGAGATGCTTAGGTAAGTTGTTTGAGGTTTTTATTTTTCTTCTCGTAATGTAAACATGTATCACTATAGACATCCCTCTTAGAATTGCTTTTGCTACCTCCCATAAGTTTTTCTATGTTTTGTTTTCATTTTCATTTGTCTCATATTTTTTTTAGTTTCTCTTTTGATGTCTTTGCCACACTGGTTGGCCAGCAGCTTATATTTAATCTCCATCATTTATAAATTTTCCAATTTTATTTTTGTAATTGATTTTTTACTTTCAGAACTTTATGAGCAAAAAAGATGTTTGATATAATTTAAATTTTCTTAAACGAATTAAAAAGTTTAAGCTAAATGGGTGGGAGGCATTAGAGGGTGGAGGGATTGAGCAAAATGGAAAAAGGACTCGTGGACATGGACAATAGCGTGGTGATTGTGTAGTGGGTATAAGAGGACTAAGTGATAATGGAAAACACAATAAAACTTTATTAAAAACAATTTTTTTCTTTAACTTAACAAAATTTTTTGTGGCCTAATATATAATGTATCCTGAGATTATCCCACATGCATTTGAGAAGAATGTGTATTCTGACAGTCAGATGTAATGTTCTATAAATAACTCAAGTCTAAATGGTCTAATGTGTACTTAAAATCTAGTATTTCTTAATTGATTTTTTTGCCTGGATGATCTATCAATCCATCTTTAACAGTGGAGTAGTGAAGTCCCTTACTAATATTTTATTGTCATCAATTCTTCCCTATAATTCCTTTAATGCTTCCTTTATATATTAAGTGTTCTGAAGTCAGGTGCTCTTTGTTTTATCAAAATGTATGATATCTATATTTTCCTGAAATCATATAGTGTTTTTCTTCTTTCTTAAATTTGTTGGAGTGACATTGGTGAACAAAATTATACAGATTTCAGGTGCACCTTTACACAACACATCATCTGTACACTGTACTGTGCATCCGCCACTCAGGTCAAGTCTCCTTGCATCGTGTATCCCCTGTGCTCTCCTCCACCACCCCGGTCCCCTCCCCCAGCAACCTCCACCCTGCTGTTCATGTCTGTGAGTTTGCTTTTTAATAGCTTCCTATGAGTCTACTTCAGTGCTACTTAAGGCAAGGTGTTGAGGAGTTATATAGGTAAATATTTTCTGAATGTGCTATTAGTAAGTGCTTTTTCACATTGAATGATAAACAGAATAATGTTAAATTCATACTGATAGAAAACGGTATATTTGTTAAAACTCTGCATGTCTAAAAAGGCCTAGAAATAATTTTTTTTTAATGCAGAATTAATGAAAGGGGAGAATTAATTTTTGATTTTTATATTTTGTAATATTTTATTTATTATTCTTAGAGAGAGGGGAAGGGAGAGAGGCAGAGAGGGAGAGAGACATGAATATATGGTTGCCTTTCACCTGACTCCAGCTATGGACCTGGTGGTGAACTGTGATGTTTATCATGTTATGTTAATTGTGATTTTGAGGGGGTTGTTGATATGAATTATAACAATTTACCAGGTTATAATTGGGCATTTCTTAAATAGTTATAATTAACACACTTCTTGTAGAGTATATTAACTCATGATCTTGTGGATCAGAGTTTGCTATATTATATATTTCAGTTAATATAAATAATGTTGATACACTCACAAAAGATCTGCTCTGCATTCCCTTACAACATATTCTCTACAAGAATATTTTGGTTTGCATTTTTTTAATTTAATTTTTATTGTTGTTGTATTCCATTCATCCCCTTTTTCCTCCTCTCTGTCCTCTTCCCCACCCACCCACTCCCCCACAAAATCAATCCCACTTGTTGTCCATGTCCATGGTTTTTCCATGCTAGTTCCTTGACTAAACTGCTATTGGTTTGCATTTTTATGGGATATTTGGTTTTATACTATGATCCGTTGGTTAAGATAGGAAACGAGTATAATATTATCAAATGTTATTACAGTGAGGACAAATATTTACTCTCTACCTCGGTAAATGTAGCCTGAAGTCATAAGACACATCAAGTAAAGTTCAATAATAATTCTCCTGAGAAGAAAATAAACTTTTCTGCTTTTTTACGAGGCCTTTATATAGACAGATTGGGTTGGCCAAAAAGTTGGCTTAGTTTTTTCCATAAAATGGCTCTCATAGTGCTTAGTTGTCTTTAACTTTATTCAAATGAAACAACTTTATTAATTGTTAACAGCTGTCTTGTCAGTATGCATTAAAAAACGTATCAAAATTGTTCAACTTTTGTGTAGCCATTTTAATATTGAAGATGAAAGAAAATATGCAACATTTTTCTGCATATTGTATTTTATTATTTTAAGAAAGGTAAAAATGCAACTAATGGAACACTAATGAAAGATTTGTGCAGTGTATGGAAAAGGTCCTGTGACTGATCAAATGTGTCAAAGTGGCTTGCCAAGTTCCTTGGTACGATTGACATTTTGGCCAAGTAGTTCTTTGCTGTGGGGCTGCCTTGTGCATTGGAAGATGTTTAGTGGCACCTCTGGCCTCTACCCACTAGCAGCCAATAGTGGGAGACAGCTGACAGACTCAAAATATCCAAATCAATAAAGTTATTAGTGAAAAAGAAAATTTGTCTTTTATTTTATAGAAAAAATCATATGGACTTTTTGGTCAATCAAATAATATGTTTTCTTAAGATTTTATTTATTATTTTCAGAGAGAAGAGCAGGGAGGGAAGAAGAAAGGGGGAGAAGCAGCAATGTGTCTTTCACCTGCCTTCAGCTGCAGACCTGGCAGGAGACCCAGCTTGCAACCTGGTTATGTGCCCTGGCTGGGAATCAAACCTGCAATCTATGGGTTCTCAGGCCAGCACCTATCCACTGAGCCACGAGCCAGGGCAACCTAATAAAACTGAAAGAGTTTTTTTCATTATGTTGCTCATAAGTTAAATCACGCCACTTCATCATGCTTAAGGTAACATTCTACAAGTAGTAAACCGAGGTAGATCAAACAGGTATGTAATAATTCAGGTTTTCTTTAAAATAAGCCTTAAAATAGTACAAACACAACTATAATGTTTTCTTTAATATTGTTTTATTCACTTTTTTTGTTTGTGAGGAAAAAAAATCTAAAATAGCTAGTTATCATTTTAGATCCATATTCTTTTAGGAGAGAGCAATATACATTTCTGACATTTGAGTGATAAGCAAGGCAAGTGTATTGGAAACATTATCCAAGGGAAATAAGCATTGTGGTCAACAGATTTCTGACTTAGGTCAGGTTGTCTTTTTGTTGTTGTTGTTGTTGTTTTGTGTTATTTTTTTTTTAAGATTTTACTTATTACTTTTAGAGAGAGGAGAAGGAAGGGAGGCAGAGACGGAGAGAAACATCAATGTATGGTTGCCTTTCACCTGCCTCCAGCTATGGACCTGGCTGGAGACCTGGCTTGCAACCTGGTTATGTGCCCTGGCTGGGAATCAAACCAGTGACCTTTGAATTTGCAAGTTGGCATCTATCCACTGAGCCACAGCTAGGGCTGGGTGAGGTTTTTTTAAGACATGTATTTCTTATCCTAACAAAGTTTAGGACAGAGTTACAATAACCTGTCAATCTGTTTCTTACACTATGACCTTCAAAAATGCTATTCATTTGAGAATAATAGTTATTCACTACAAACAACCTTAAACAAAACACTGAATTTTATTTATTTTAATTATACTTCTTTGGTATATGTATATGTGAAACATAGTCTTCCATAAGTATTATTTTAATAATTACTATGCTACTGTAATTGACATAACCATATTTTGAAGAATGACTTTTCCTTTTAGCTCAATGTTCACTTCATTTTTAGCAGTATACCCACTTAAGAAGGGATCAGTTTACATTGATGGATGAGATCATTTCATTTTTATGCAATGTTGTGAAGGTCTTTAGCAATGAAAGAAAATTGGTAATTAAAAAAATTAAATGATTAAGAATCTTGAGCCCTGGCTGACGTGGCTCAGTAGATTGAGCACAGGCCTGTGAACCTGAGTGCCACTGGTTCGATTCCCAGTCAGGGGACACACCCAGGCCAAAAGCCAGGTCTCTAGCCAGGTCCCCAGCTGGAGGCAAGTAAAAGGCAACCAAACATTGATGTTTCTCTTCCTTTTTTCCTCCATCCCTTTCCCTCTCCCTAAAAATAATGAATACATTTTTAAAAAGAAAAGAATCTTGAAAGAATTGCATATGTATTTTATGTAAGTAAATGTGGTTATAGAACATCACTTTCTAAACACAAATATTAAGCTTTTGTCATTTAAAGAAAGCTAAGAAAAGAATGTCTACCCAGAATAGCTGAAACAAATTCAACTAAATAGAGTTGAGTTCCATATTCTTAGGGACTAGAGGAGTCAATATAACAGACCTCTATGTTTCTTAATGTAGACCTAAAACGTTATCCATATAAACCATGTTAGGAAAAAGTAATCACATGTGACAAATACTATTTTATGAGTGCTGTCTTTGATGAGAATTTTGTAACCCCAACGCCTTAGAACTATATTTGGCCCAGTGCCTAGAACAAAGGTATCATTAATTTAACAAAGGTATTTTTAAAATAAATTAATGGTGAGTGAATAAATTAATGAGTTATTAAAGAGGGTATATATTTATTCTTATACATAAATTCATAATTTTATTGAGTAGGTTAAAAGAAGAAATCTGCCTGAACTATAGAACAGAATTTTTATATGATTTATTCCTAATAGGCAGTTCAAAAAGTATACCAAAGAAAAAGATTTATGCCCTTTCCAAAGTTTGGAATTAATTTATACTCTTTCTCTTTTAGTTCTTAAGATTGTATGTGGGCCAAGTATTCATGATAGGAATAGACAAAGGATATAGTTCATAAATTACAATTTACTTCATATGCTGAGCAATTGTCTTTGTTGCTATTATGTCTGATTGATTCTGTGCTAAACACAGGGGACATGGCCATTAATGAGACAAGTTGTGTTTCTATCCTCATGAAGACATTTGAGTACAGTGGCTATCATTTATGAGGATATTTATGGGTGACATCTTCAGTGTGCACAGAGAAACAATAGTCAATAGTAGCCACCATGTTACTGTTTGAGAATTTGGAACTCAACTACCCTCTTTATATTCCTGATTTGTCTCAGTAATTCTGTGTAGCGGATATTAGCTTCCTTCCAAAGAGGCCTGAAGACTATCTGTAGGTGATTACAATCCGATACTACATTTACTTAGACAAAATGAACTGGGACTCATAAGACAACATTACAACAAAAAGGTAAATAAACTGGACATTTATATTGAGGGCAAAGACATTTCTTAAGCAACATCCATTCCTACTTGTAAAAGTACATATTAATAAGTTTACAACATATCACAATCTTTTGGACCCCAAAATTAGCAATAAGCTGAAGCCTTCAATGTGTAAGATGTAATTGATGCTGGCAAAGATCCAGCCCCTTTCTTCCACAGCCAGAGGTGGCTATTGCTCATAAGGTCTTAGAAGCAGGTGCCTATACATTTCTGTCATTAATATAAAGGACCTTTCATTTCAAGTCAGGTCATACAAACGAAAGTCTCAGCATAGATTGCCATGCCACCAGATTCCTTCAAGAAAAAACACCTGTATGTTATCTCAGTAGGGGATGATGATTCTATGCAAGTTTTGTCAGTTCGCTTCATTCATCTTCTCCAGTCATAGGAACTCCATCTCTGAAACAGCAGTAGCTAAAATAAGGCAGGCTTTCCTGAAAGTCAGTTGTTGGGTTATTTTGTAAATGCATGCTTAGCCTGACATTCTGAGCATGAGTGAAGAATATATATATTTAGAGCAAGTAAATTATACCATATGCTGTCGTTATGTGGAATGCCTCCAAGCATCTTTGCAAAACTTATGTCACCTGCCTATTGACAAAACCCTGCTTTAAGACACGCTCTCTACCTGGCTTACACACTTAAGCTGACTCCACAATTTAAAAGCTTTCCTCCGAAAGAATAGGTGTTTTCAGAATTCAGTAGTTGAGAATTTAGAACTCAGTTTGTGTGGCGGCCAAACTTGAACATGAGGATATTTCACAGATGAAGAATATTTTGTACTTGAGTTTACACGCCAATGCCCTTAAACTGATCCTAAAGGGGACAGTATATTTCCCATTGACAATAAGGCAGAAAAAAAGATGTTATGTGTGTGTAAAATTGTTATTCTGTGACATTCTTGAATATAGTTAGCTATGTAAAATAACATCACAATGTTTTAGGTTACAAGGAAAATTAAACCAGAAGAGAAGCAGGCTGTTTTCTATGTTCATTGTCTTTCACAGACATTTAGATAGATGATGGTGTGTAGCAGCTGAAGGTCTTTTGAAATAAAAGGGATATTACACATGGCTATATTTGCAGCCTCTTTGTAGGGACCCTGTCTTTCCCCGAGCTCTGACTTCCAATCCAGACTTAAATGGTTTACATGTTATATCACCTGATTTTGCTCCATCTGGCCAAAGTAGATTAGATTTAGCTAAGTACCTGACTCAAAGCAGTCAATCTATAACTAATTAATAAAATAAGAAAAATTCAGGGATGAACTTATGTTTTTCCCAAGGACTATAGGAATTGAGAAATTGAGATAATATCTCTCTCCCTCTCTGTCTCTCTCCCTTCCCACCTCACTAAAAATAAATAAAATCTTAAAAAAGAGAAATTGAGATAATCTGGTCACAGTAAATGCTATATTTTAAAGTATGCGTGCTATCAGAGGAGGTCATGAACTATCATGTGTATACTATGGGTATACACAAGTACAGAAGTTCTGAGTCAGCAAGAATTATATGGGAGGACAGAGACATAAAGTAGAAGAAAAAGGTCTTTAATTTGTAAGATAAAAAGACTCTAAGCATATAAATATACACACTCCTAATGCAGAACTTTCTCAGAAGGAAATAAAGTTTCCTTGGACCACAATAATGTTAAAGTTTCTGAGTCCTGCCTGGCTATACAACTGATCATGTCTCTAATACAAAAAAAAAAAAAAGTATAAAACAGAAAACAGGAGAAAGTTCTATATAGTAAATGCCACATACATGCCCTTATTTTTTATTTTTTGTTTTTGTTTTGTTTTTCCAGTGAAACACTTGAATTCTTTAATCCTGTGGTGAAATATTTTCATTCTTTTATTTAGCTCATATGTCGAACACTTCTATATGACCACCATTTATTGAGCATCTATGTTTTCAATATTTGAAAATGTAATTTTCTGCCATTAGGAAGCAGACTTTTAGGGGTGCAAGTTGCATAACAAACAATAAATATATTAAATGCATAGAATATATGGTCCATATCTTAGTTTCAGTTCTCCAGGGTACCGTCTCTAATGTGGAAAATCATCTGCAGAAAATTTATTTGGTTGTTCCCTTGGGCTCCATACCCATGGAGGAAGGGAGAAAGCAGGATCGGGCAAAAAGAGGAGCTGAATTGCACCCAAGCCTTACAAAGGGTCTAATCGGAGTTTTGGGGCTTAATTGTCTCTTGAACATTGTCCTACCTTGAAGCAAGTATCCAAACTTTTATTTCTCACTCAATTCATGACCTGATGTAGAATGGGGGCTGCCTTCCAGAAGGAAGAATGATCTTGAGCAAGAAGATTGTCCTCAGCTTAGGACTGTCTAGAGAAGAACTCATCAGAGGGCTATTGGCAGCTGAAGAGCTGGGGAATGCATGTTGCAAGGGAATATGGATGCCGCACCAGAGAATACAATACAGAACATTGCAACCTTATAAAATAGATGTGGGTAAGGGAAATCCAGGTTATTAAGAGATTATTTGAAGTTTAAATATAGAAAACAGAGTAAGTGATGTTTGGGCAGAGTTGAATTATGTAAGAGTGTTAGATGGAATGCTAGAGGGAGAGAGGTTTATGCAGAAGGGACCAATAGAGCAAATCCACACCTGGCATGTTCCAGCAATGACAAGCCAGATTGGCTAGAGTAGATGAAGGTTGACATTAGGAGATGACATAAGGGAAATTGTAGACCATTCTTTTAGGATCTGTAGATCATGGAAAGATATCCGCTGTAATAGAAATTTAAACTGAAATGGAAACATTGTAGGATTTTTGAGCAGAAGTGTTAAATGGGTTAACCTTTTGAAATGGCATCCCTGTAGTTTTGAAAATGAAATGGGGAGCTCTGGCTGGTAGCACAGTGGATAAGGCATCAGCCTGTGAACCCAAAGGCCGCTGGTTCGATTCACCAGCCAGGGCACATAACCGGGTTGCAAGCCAGGTCTCCAGCCAGGTCTGTAACTGGAGGCAGGTGAAGGGCAACCATACACTGATGTTTCTCTTCCTCTCTACCTCCCTCCCTTCCCCTCTCTCTAGAGATAATAAATAAAATCTTAAAAAAGAGAGAGAATGAAATGGATAGGGAGGAGGTAAAAGTGAAGAGGAGAGACCAAGGACCTGTTAGGACAATAAGAGTTGCCGATGGTCAATGGTGAGATCAGGTAAGAGTTGACAGAGTCTTAAACTAGATCTATACTTTGGAAGTTAGAAAAAAGTGGTCAAATTATGTAAATATTTTGCAGTACAGGTAATAAGATCTATTATTGGTGAGGAAAAATTAAAGGAAAACCATCAAGGCTGACTCGAAGATTCTCAATCTGATCAACTGAAAAGGTGCAATTAACATTACTGAGATAGGCAGGCTGGGAGAGGTAAGGTTATTTTTAGGAGAATGGGATGAAGATGGGATTAACCTGTGGATGATATTTCAACCTTCAGACTGAGTGAATTCACCAAGGAATTATACAATATTGTACTAGTGGGGAGGCGATCAGGAAAATAACCTAAAGAGTAATCAAGGAGACATACATAATTTTTCCCATTTTAAAAATATCACGGAAACTTGAAAATAACAGTTTAAACATAATCAAGTGAGCTTAAATACTTTTCTAGTTGACCACATCACCTTATTCTTTTCACAGCTTTTTATTTTTCTTAGAGACAATTAGAGCCTGCAATATACAGATTTAGAAGCCCTATTTATAATGTACTCTTCTTAAAAATAAAACATCATGGACTACTTGTAACCCCAGTCATAGATTATATGTATTTCTCCCCACCCCACCCACAAAACAGTTAGCTAGTGTGCCCCCTTCAAAATTATTCTCTTCTCCATGGTAAATTTTAAAGATTTTAAAACCTGGAGCCCCTTATAGGTAAGGAGAAACTTCTTTATGTGTGTGCATATGGGTGGGTATCCAAGTAACACATTCAATGAGAGATGCTGTTGATTTCCTGTGAAAGTCATCAGGCAAAAGATAACATGAGCTTTATATGTGATCCTTTCAATAGATTTTGGATAATAATAAGCCCTTTGCCTAATCAGCTAAGGAATGAATTTTGTGAGGGGTCTATAATTAAAGAATCATACTTAGTATAGGAGTACAGACATTCATTTTGCCATCATTGTTATTCATATATCTTTTATTTAACAAAAGAAACCTAATGATATTTGGAATGCTAAACAAATATTCATGGCTACACACAAACTGCATTTTATGGATTTTATTATTCCATATCTTTTGGAATTAAAATATTTCCAGCATTGATATCTTAATATAGGGATCACATTAAGGCTGAATTGCCTTTTGATCCAGCAATTCCACTGCTGGGATTGTACCATAAGAACCCTAAAACACCAATACCCTAGAATCTTAAAACACTAATACAAAAGAACATATGCACCCTAATATTTATAGTAGCACTTTTTATAATATTCAAGTGATGGAAACAGCCTAGGTGCCTATCAGTAAATGAGTGGATCAAAAAACTGGTACATGTACACAATTGAATACTACACCGCAGAAAACAAAGAAGAAACTTCTACCCTTCATGACAGTATGAATGGAACTGAAGAGTATTATGCTAAGTGAAGTAAGCCAAGTGGTAAAAGACAAATACCATGTGATCCCAACCCAAAGTGGAACCTAGTGAATGAAACAAATAAGAAGCAAACTAAAACCAGAGACATGGAAACAAGGGACAGACTGTGACCAGATGGGAGGGCAGAGAGGGATAATGGGGAAAAAAGGGAAAGAGTCAAGTCAAGGAACAAATGTAAAAGACCCATGGACATGGACAACAGTGTGGACATTGACTGTAGGAGCAGGGGGTGGTACGTGGGGGACAAACTGGAACAACTGTAATTGAACAATAATAAGATTAAAAAATGAGACTAAAAACACTGAATTGAAGAAACGACATCATTTAGCCCTTGATGGGCACTGCATGTTCCCTGTTGCACTGCAGTTCTGAGATACCATTCTCTGTAGCTCCAGGGAAAACTCAGAAGTTAGGCAGGTCCATTTTGTTTCAGTTCCTGCAGGCTTCAGCCACTGTTCCAAATGCAAACCTCTTTAGCCCTGTTGGAATGTCCACCTCTCAGAAACTCGGGCATCCACTTTTGCACAAAGGTACTTCATAAGTTAACTCGTTTTAACCTGGGAACTTATATTTATGTGTATGATTGGCAGACGTGTCCCCTTGTTAATGGCCCACCTAACCTAACTGAAAATCCAGGCGCAAGATCTGACTGAGGCCACTGTGCATCAGAGGCCCAAACAATATCCTGAATCTCCTCTCTGCAGCCCATTTGCTTGTGTTCTCCCCTGCATTGGAGCCGTGTTTCCCACCCTCCACATTTTCTGCCAGAAGCATCCATCCACATTTTCTACTCTTGTGATAAAAGAATTATTTCAAAAGCTGTTGATTGTTCCTAAACCTATTTCTTTTATCCTAATTATTTAAAAAACTGTATTCATTTCTCAGGTAGTATTTGATATATCTGCATCTGTATGTCTCAGAGCCTTCATTGAATAATTCTTTCCCCAAATATGGCCCATGTATACCCTGCTTTGGTGACCTGCACAACACCACATTGCATTATTTGGGTCATAAATTTGTAGTTCATATCAGTCACAGTCCTATGAATTATTATTAGAAAACCATTAAAATGTTTTAAAGACCTGAAATGAACTTTTAAAAACACTTCAGAATTATAGTTCTATTTTTTCCTTAGAAATGTTATCTTATTTTCACATGGTAAAATCATGACTCCAAATATTTATAATCATCTAAAAAAAACCTCAGGGAAAATTGCAATGGTAGAAATAGTCTAGAAGAAATATCACAGAATGACCTTGCTATCATTAGAATTGCATTGAAGAACCTCCACATACCAGTAGACTCTTTAACTGTATTAGAAGAAAAAATAGTAAGAGCATGCGTATTTCAGATTTGAAGTTTTCAGCTGCACATCACAAAATGTTCATTATTATAACACAGAACTATAAGGTCCATATAGGAAACAACTTTATTCCTTATTGTCTAAAAAGGGTTTTAACTTCCTAGAATGGATTATAAATCATATTTGCCACAATAAATAGAAGATATATAATACATTTTGATCATATCTTTTCTGGGTAATAAACATGTGTGATAAAGTGAAAGCTCATTTTTATTGCAAAACTCTGTTGCCTTTTTCTAACTCCAGCTCTTTTAAAATTATATAGATCACTATAAATTGCAAGAGTGTAGCTCCAGAGAGCAAAAGGCTGGTCTGTGATACTGCTACCAAAAAAAAAAAAAAGTAAAATAAAGGCATGATTTCAAAGAGCTAAATGCCAGACTGTGTCCTGACATTCACAGGTTAAAAATAAGACTGCCTTGGTCAGAATCAGTAATTATTTTGTGTTATTTTGGTTCCTAGGGGACTGCCATAATACTGCTTCACTGGCATTTCAGCCATACTTGAACTGACTGTGGCTAAGCGTTACCCTTCTTACTGACCTTAGGAGAAAACTAGAGTAACCTGAAGCAGCTTAAAGTATTTTATGCTGTCTGTACAAAAATGATTATTCTCTGTCAAATTAAACAACATTGGAATCATAAGATATTTGCCTCATAAAAGTATATATAAACATGTTTAAAGATCCATTGAAAGCACAAAATGGACCCATTTCCTTTTCAAGAACACAAGATGGACTAAAACACTTGTAGACCAATGAGTTATCATCCTCTCCTAACACAGGACAGTGAGAGTTATCTGTTCAGAGATGCAGGGTAGGTACACAGTTGGTAGAACTGCTACTAACATGCTGCCTTTTTGTTGTGGTGCATGTGCTCTTCAAGTTACAATGAACGCAAGTGTCAGAGCTATTTAGTATTAGCATAAAGAGACCAAGAAGAGCTGTGAAACTGAATATCTATTTAGCACCCAAGAAACAAAATGATGTGTGAAAGACAAAATGCAATGGAAACCCTTCTAAGGAAAGGATTCCCATGCAATGAGTTGCCCAGAGGTAAAACTGTCATTTACCATGGAAGTTAGGGTCAGTTACCTCGATATCCATGTATAAGAAATTTTATGCTACTATTTTTTAAATTAATCAACTTTACTTACTATTTATTTACTTTCTATTTTGATAGGGAAGGATTTGGTTTATACTCCAAACTCATATTGCTTCAGTTTCACAGTTTTCATTATGTCAATTTTTTTTTTCTTTTCTCAGTTTTGTTTTTAATTTTAATGAATGTAATTAACTTTGTTTATCTCATTTCTACTGTTTTGACATTATCTTTTTTCTTGACGTCTTGTAATTTGATCATGTTGGTACTGACTTTCTATCCACTTCTGTTCTCTTTTCTGCTTGTTTTTAGTAAGTTTGCAAACTATAAGTTTCCTATTATAATGTCAAAGTTGGTATCACTTCCATTTTTCTGAGTTAAGTTTCATGCATGGTTTATAGTGGTATAGATACCACTATATTAGGAAAGGGGATCCTTTCCTTGAGCTCTATTTGTATGACTATAAAAACATAACATGGAGGCCCTGACCAATGTGGCTCAGTTGTTGGGTGTCGCCCCACCAACTGAAAGGTTGCTGGTTTGATTCCCAGACAAGGCACGCACCTGGGTCGAGTGTTTGGTCCAGGTGTGTATGAGAGGCAACTAAATGATATTTCTCTTCTTAGATCAATATTTCTTGCCCTTTCTCCCTTTCTTCCCCTCTTAAAAAAATAGGTATCACATGGAGCTAAAAAGTAGGTGTGCTGCTCAAAGGAGGTTTTTCTTAGGCCAAAATCGAATGTGCTGTTATTTTTAATAATAGTCTAAAATTATAAAATTTGCTGTATTTTAGCATTTCATGCATTTTTGTGTTTGTATCACTTATTTTTTGCAAGGCTTTTGGTGGTTCTCAAAGGTTCATATTGCTTTATTTTTTTTGTTGAGACTCCAGGGCAACTTTAACGGTCATTAGCTCTTTGATGCTCTGATTTCCAGAAGGCATTTTAGGAACTTTCTGCTCCATTATATTTTCTGACTGCCTTTTAGCTATCTGTATTATTTTATTTCATCAATTATTTTTTCACTTGATTGTATGATATCTTCCACTTGGTAAGCATGTGTCATTAATAATTGTCAACTCAAGAGCTACAATAAAATAATAAAATACAATTTTAACCATGTTTTGACTACTACACACTTTACTAGTAAATAAACAACATGAATTATATTTTCTTTAAGTCAATATGAATATCTTGCAAAGAAAACATGGATATTATAGAAAATATTTTATTTTGAAATAAGTTTTGCTTTTGAGATATTGTTCTAAAGGTAACTATGTTGTATTTAAAAGGAACTGGTGATAAAGAAAACTAAATATTTATAAGTGTAATAAAGACATTGCAAGAGCATAAACATGCTATCATTTATGTACAGAGAATTCTAAGTATTTCATGACAATGAATCAGGAATTTTAGTTCTTATTTAACTTTAATAGACTGACCAACAGAAAGGACCAGAAATGTATAATTCTGTATATTCCCTATCAACTAATCACCTATGAGTAAATAGAAGAATTTCTGTAAAACGAACAGTCAAATAAAGTTCATTCATTTAATTCATTTAATTCATTCATAAAGTAATTCATTTAATTATTGCTTGGGAGTTCTTGCCAAGTTACTTTACAAACTTTCTGTGATTCAGATTTTACTTCTAAAAGTCTGGGTGTAATAATATATATTTTGGTTTATATTGAATTATGTGATAAGACTTATAAATGATCAGATAAAAGGGTAGTGCACAATAAGAACTTAAAATGCATGTCAAATATAGTTATTACCTAAAGAGGGTAGTATCTATCTTCTACCATCATACCAAACACTTGTTTTTGTTTTCATTTTTTTTAACCTAGGCAATTTATGAGGCAATATTCCTCAGACTGGTTTTATGATAATACTAATTCATGTGTAAACACTTTGAATGCCTCAAGAGAGAAAGTACTAATTCGTTTGACTGGTTCCTTCTTCAGCACATAATGTGCTAAAAATATAGCAGTTTCAAATTTGAAATTGAATATAGATGCATACCTCATTGTTTAGTTTTGTCACACTCAATTTATTTAGCTTACTTAAAAATATAAGGTAAACTTTAATAAAACTAGTTGAAATTTCTTAGTAATGATTAAAAACATTATAATTATATAGATTTCCCTAATAATAGTAAAAATTGTGCTATTCAAATGTAAGCTCTTTCCACAGTGTCAAAACATGTTTCATGAATAAAGCATTTAAATCACTTATTACTGCAAATGACCCTGGAACAAAGTTTTCCTAAACATTTTAGTTGCTTTTTCATAACTATTGCCCTAAAATTCACCTAATGATGTTAATCTAAAAGAAACAATATGATACCACAGTTTGTTCAAAGAGTGTCAAGTACTTAATAGAATACTTAGAAAGCCATTTAAATCCAATTAGAACTATATGTGGAAACAAGACTTTTCACATCTGTAAGGTTGACAGTAAATATTTATTTTCCGAGTGATATTTGCTAATTCTCTGCTTCCTAATTGCTTTTCTGTATTGAATAGCAGACTCAAATCAGTTTGAAAAGATTGCACTTTTCAAACATTAATAATAGACTATCTAAAAGCAAACATTTGCTCACTTGAGTGCTATGGTTCTATTTTAAGTTACTTCAGATTTGAGTTAATAAGACTGTAAACCTTTGTTTCCAACATATCAGTTAACTGTGAAATTAAAAGCGTAATATTTTCCTCACCTTTTCCAAGGATTCCCTATCTTTCAACTATAGCATTTTCTATTTTTGTATATAATAATGAAAATAGTGCTAGGGTGCTTTAAAGTTTAAATACTAATTTTACATGTATCATTCATTGACTATAATTTCATATGTAAAACATGTATTTATGCTGAGTTATTTTTTCTTAAGGCATATGGAAGCACAGCTAACAATTTACACCACAGAATCCCCCAGCATTTACGTATTAATATATCAATGAGTTCCATTGGCTTTATCTTCAAAATATTTTCGGATTCTGATTTGTGTCTTACTATCATCATAACTATCCCATAAGTTCAAGTTACTTTAATTTCTACCCAGGACATTTTTTTAAAGTTTTTTATTCATTATTTTAGAAAGAAGGGCAGGGAGTGAGGAAGAAAGTGAGAAAAGCATCAATGTATGGTATGGTTGCCTTTCACCTGCCTACAGCTATGGACCTGGCTTGAAACCTGATTATGTGCTCTGACTGGGAATCAAACCAGCAACCTTTGGGTCGCAGGCTAGCACCTATCCACTGAGCCACACCAGCCATGACCTCTACCCAGGACTTTTAAAATAGTTTGTTAGCCTTTTTGCCCTTTGCATTCTCTCTTCTAATTGGTCTATATCTGCACAGTAGCCAGAGAAATATTTTAAAAATTGAACTTGTTGAGGACTGTCAGAATACTTCTCATTTACACATCAAATTCAATGTCATTTAAAGGCTACAGTGGCCTACAACATGCCTTCTACCCTGTACTTCCACTGCTACTCTGACTTCCTTAAGTTTCCATTGAGATACTAAGGATGTCTCTACCTCAGGATCTTACATTCTCTGTTCAGTCTGGCTTGATTGTTCTGTCTCACACAGCCAGCTCCTTTGCTTTTTATAGCTTCTCTGTTCAAATAGCTTCTCAGGTGAGATGATCTTGGTAAGACTATCTTAAAAACACTATTCTTAGCTAGACCTTTCACTCTCTCTTTCCTTATTTTTTCTTTATTTTATTCAAAATATCTACAGGATTATATGTTTCTTTAAGACACATGAATATATATGTGTGTAATGTATATGTGAGTATGTGTGTATATGTATATAGATGTTTACATTTGGAGTTTGCCCATTTCCCTATCCTAGAAAATGAGCTATCTGCTATTAGAGACCAGTTCACTAATTATCTGTTAATTTACTTATAAAGTAGTAATTTTTATAATTCTATCTAGAGAGAAATTATAGAAAGGAGCTTGTGTATAGATCACAAAGAAGAAATATTTGGTAATTGTCAATGGTGCAAAATATTTTTAAGTTTGAGGTATTGAAGATTCTTGGCTTATGGTGTTATGTTTAAATATAATTCAAGGATGTATTAGACAGGAAGTAACTTAATGTCCTCCTAAAGATGTGGTATTTATTTACAGGAACTATTGACGTTATTAGGACAGATAAATTAAGAAGTTCCTACTACAAAATAAATAGGTCATCTAGATAAGTATAAGCATAGTGAAGTCTAGATCTTAAATAGTCATCAGTTACAAATGCTTTAAGTTTCCTACTTTTGCATAACCTTAACTTCCTTTAAACATGAAGTGACCATATCTTAGATAAAGGACCTTTTTTTTTTTTTTTTAACCTACAACACAACCTTATCATAATCACTATTCTACATGTGAATTTGGAATGTATAAGTGCATAAAGATATATCTGTGGCCTTCCCTGGGAATTTTCTGCTGTTACATTTCTTATATCTGCTCTTTCTGGCGACGCCTGTATGTGACACTTCGACACTTGGCCATGACTTGAAAAGCACTGAGAAACTCAATAACCAAATTCACTTGCTCCAGTGAGTACCCTAGGAATGGTACGTTGAATAATCAGCAAGCTTGTTGTGACTCCTTTAGTTTCAGCAAGTGTTTCATTACAGCTCTTTTAAAAATGGTTATAAACTCTTATGTTAATATACATTAACTCTCTGCTAAATAGAGCAATGACAACACATAGAAAAAGAACAATATTGTGGTATGGTATTAAGACATTTTATAGCATGGGTGGACTAACTCTGAGACAAAACCTGGACAGTCCCACTTGGATTTTGTGTAACCACTGAACTCTTTGGTAGATTAAGAAGATTGAAGAATATTTGGAATAAGAAAAAGACTAATCAAATATTAAAACTTTGCATATAGCATTTTTCTAAAACAGGTAATATTTGGAGCATTTTATAAAAGTAGAGAAGAAAATATCTATAGTGTAATAATGTATTAATATCTACTCATGACTGTGGGAAGGCAAAATGAGCTATGAAGAGGAGAGGAGAGTGACGTAGGCCTCTCCTCCCCTGGAAGGTTGCAAGTCAAGTTGGAGTGTGGAATCAGATGCTATGACAAGTTCTGGTTCTACATTTTCATCGCTTACATGAATGTAGTTAATGGACTTACCTTTTTTCTAAAAAATCTCTTTCCTCTTCTGTTAAACAGGGATTACACCATACCCCACACCTAAGTGACTGCTAGGTGGGTAAATGATAGAGCAATCATTGGTGTTGGCTGGTCCAGAGAAAGGAATTTCAGAATTTAGTGAATGTAAGGTGTTCTCTTTGTCATCATTATTTGGTAGCTTACTCAAAACCTTTTACTTGTTTTATCTATAGAATGAGGTTTATTTTATCTATGTTGAAGGCTTTCAGGGTACTGGAGGCCTTGGCTAAGACAAAAATTCTACAGTTAATATTTACTATTAATAAATACTTAGGCTTTATGAATCTATTGCATTCATAGGTGTTTTTCCAATATTTTCAGATCAAACTCTGGGGTCATTGAGCCAAAGTAAACATACTTGTGACATTAAAAATCTTCTCTGTGACCTGTGTCCTCCCTTCACTCCAGGGAAATGTTTATAACCTTAACCCAAAGATAATCTCTAGAATGTGAAGTTATTCTATTTGATTCTTGCTTTTTTTATGACTAGCAAAACTGCCTGTAATATTTATTATTACATATCTCTGGACATAACCCAAAATTTTAATTTTAAATGGACTCTTTCTGTTAAGTAAAAATGGTACACAGTTCATCAGGCCAATTGAGATGTGCTCCACAGTGTCACGGGCCAGGTTTTTATTCCCAGCACACAGCTTTTATACCTAGGCTGATGGATTTAGAAGTTATAGGTCAACAGTATTTGGTAGTGTTTCATCTGTCTCTTCTAGCCAGGCTGAAGGAGAAAGGTTTAAGTTCAGATACCACACCCTCTGATATAGAAAAGGTGCTACATATTGCATATATTATTTTTACTTCAAAGTCATGTTCTTCCCTGGCTGGTGGCACAGTGGATAAGGCACTGGCCTGCGAATCCAAAGGCCGCTGGTTCAATTCCCCAGCCAAGGCACATAACCAGGTTGCAAGCCAGGTCTCCGGTCAAGTCTGTAGCTGGAGGCAGGAGAAAGGCAACCATACATTGATGTTTCTCACCCTCCCTGCCTCTCTCCCTTCCCCTCTCTCTGGAAAAAATTATAAATAAATTATTAAAAAAAAAGTCACATTCTTTAGGCTACACATGACTTGAAGGGTATATGGAAAGTATCTGTATTCTTAGAAGCCATCTACATGGCTAATAAAAAAGAGAATGAAAGAAAAATACTGTGGATTTAGCTAAAGGAAAACAATAGGATATCTGGCCATCACTACTATACACTAACATTTTATTTAAAAAAATAAATCTAAGAAAATTAATTTTTCCTAATATTAGAGAAAGTTCCAGGGTTTGGCAAATTAACCAATCTCTGAACATTTCAGATAAAAATAAACATGAGTCTATTACACTTGCTTCCTACAAAAATTATAGAAGAGAAAAAAAGATATCGTTTAATATTGTGTTACATGGGTAGAGACATAAATCCATTGGAAGGCTTTCTTCTGGCTCATCTGAGAGTTTTCAAGGCAAGGATAACATAGTAGCTTAACCATAATATAATGTCAAGAAGACTATTTCTTCTTCAAGTGACTGTAATGCTTAAATGCTTCATTTTTTTGTTAAACTAATCTGTTCAATTCTGTTTTTGCACAATTAGCATATGATAACTAAATACATGGGTGAAAAGTGTATAATTAGGTCAGTCACACTTACAAAGTCTACAGGAGGTAAAAAAGAGATAAATAATTATTCATATCTATTATAATGATCCACAGAGCATATCTTGATAAAGAACCTTCACCAAGTAACTTTTTTTTTTCAATCCTATAGTTACTTCTAGCAATTCTCCTCCAAACTTAACAACCCTGAAGTCATGGATCATGTCTGGATCGTGGTGTGATCACCATCACACCTGGTATATTGAATTGCATCTAAATAAGCTCAATGCATTAATTTGTTTTATTTCATTTTTTAAGATTTTATTTATTATTTTTAGAGAGAGGGAAAGAGAGCGAGGCAGAGAGGGAGATAAGCATCAATGTATGGTTGCTTTTCACCTGCCTCCAGCTACAGACCTGATGGGAGACCTGTCTTGCAACCTGGTTATGTGCCCTGGCTGGGGAATTGAACCAGTGACTTTGGATTCCTAGGCCAGCACCTTATCCACTCACTGTGCCACTTGCCAGGGTGGAAACAGGAGTCTTTATCTCACTCCTTTCACTTACTAACTGACATTTGTCCAAATCTGAGGTCTGTAAAGAAACATGTTTTCATGTGTGGAGAATAAGCATGGGATAACTCAGGAGACTTTTGAATAAGTGTAAGTTTTAAGGCATTGAAAAAATGGCATAGATATATAAGTTGCTACATTTTGACTTAAAACCTTTTTTATCATACTGGATTAGAGGAAGGAATGTTAGTTTTCTTTCTCTTTTATCTCCTCATTTGAAACTGTACAACATGGATTTCTGTGACCAGATTTCAGCATTACTATTAAGAGATTTCAACTGGTTTATGGGTAAAATGACATTTGAAGAAGAGAACACAGACATGCACTTTATAATGTCATTATGAAGACATTAATCTCTGATGTCTGCACATTCCATTTATAAATGGTACATTATATTATTATAAACAAAGCACGAGGGAAGTTTTTACATTAGTATACAGCACAGTTGCTCCTTGTTCAGTGGGTGACCAATGGCAGAAGTCTAGTTTTCATTCTGTTCTCTCACTGTGTGTCCTGGTATGAGACCGTAGTAGCAGGAGAAAGGGAGCTATTATATCGTTCCTTCAAGTAGAGTTTAATTTTTTGGTAATTTCCATAGAAGTAAAGAAACTAAAATTAAACTTAAGGAAGGCAAAAGAAATAAGAAGGAAAGTCATTGGAAAAACAGACAAAAAGAAAAATCTCAGGACCAAGTATATGAATACAAGGAATAGGCCTTCAGTGGCTAGGGGAATGGGGTAGGGGGGAGGGAGAGGTAGAGGCAAAGAAGGGGAGCAGCTTAGACAAGAACCTAGTATAAAGGAACCATGGACATGGACAACAGGTGGGATTGACTTTGGGGGGAATGGGTGGGTGGGGAGGGGGACAGAGGGGAGCAAAAAGGGGATGGATGTAATACAACAACAATAAAATTAAAAAAAAAAAAAGAAAAAAAGAAAAAGAAAAATCTCAACCCTCCTGAGGAAGGGCAGGTACAGACTATGTTGGGCTTAATTATATCAGTGGTTCTCAGCCAGAGAGAATTTCACTCCCGGTGAACTTGGCAATGTCTGCAGATATTACTGATTGTCATGACTGAGGGGCTCTAGTGGCATCTTGTGAATAAAGGCCAGAGGGACTGCTAACCATCCCAGAGTGAACAGGGAATCTTCTCTCATAAATGACTTAAATCCAAAATAATGATAGTGCTGAGGTTGAGAAGCCATCCTCTAAATGAACACATACAGTGTTTATAAAGAGAGTCAAAAGTTAGGAAGGAATGAAGGTTTGCTAAAAGGAGATTGGCGCTGTCAAATTTTGTCTGATCTATTATTTCCCCCCAAATTAAATATTTGTTATTTTGCCATTGTTTTATGCTGTTTAATTAGCTGCCATGTAATATGTAGATGTGAAAACAAACAAATAAACAAACACAGGTCTCTTGGGTTTTTTTTTTCTTTCTCAAAAAGAAACAGATTTTACCTGATTTGACATGTGACACTTTCTAAGATTTCTGTGCAAATAAGAACTCTAAGTCCCAGGAGTTTACACTCTTGTCTTGATCCATTCATTTTTTTAAAAGTACAGTTGCAAATGGCAAATCTTTACTGACCTTCTGAAGTTCAAACTATTAAAGTCTGGGGATGCTCTGCAAAGATATTCAGCCTCAGCTCTATACGCATAGTAAGTATTGAAATAAAAATTATATGAAAAATAAGTTTAATTAGTTCAGGTTGATTCCAAATTTTATTCATAGTAAAAGGATTCTTCTCATCCTGCATTATTAAGCAGAAAAGAAAATATTGGCTGGAGGAAGCATCCTTTTACTTTAGAGCAGAGAAGTATTGAGAAGTGTTTCTGTGCCTTGAACTTTGGCTGACACTGCTCACAACTACACCCACGGCAAGGCAGGTGATACATCTATAAATGTGCACTCCAGGGAGTTCTAAGTATCAGAATATGTATTTCCATAAAACATAGTACACATTTTTGCTGCCTAAACAGGCAAGGTTAACAGTTTTAGAATCCTCAAATCTAAATAATATGAATGATCTGTTACCAAGTGTTGCTGCTGGTTGTGTTCAACAGAATTATTATTCTGCCTCTATTCATTGGCAAATGCTGTTTAATACACTGGCATTGCAACTGCTAACTCATCAGAAAGGATATGAAAGCATTAAGCCGGCAGTAAAGAGAGATTTGCTGTTCGAAACAAAATAATTAGTTTATCCAAACATCTAAAAGTGCATTTAGGCAGTACCGAAGTGGCGGGGCCATCACTCTGACTGTGTGACCATCTCTCACACTTTCTCCTGTGCCTTCCCATGAAAATGCCACCTTCCTTGTTTTATCATACAAGCCAAGCAGTTTAGATGTTTTTTCCTCGTAAAGGGGAAAGGAAACAAACCACACCATGAAGTAGTTAGTTATTTCAAAAAGCAAATTTTATAACTGTTGCTCAGTCATTTAAATAACAAGGCAAATGAAGTATGACATGTTAGCAGCCTGTGATATACAGCTAATAGCATTTGTTTATTTACTTATTATTGTTGTTGTAATACAATTGTTTCAATTTCCCCCATTGCTTTCCCCTGCCCTCCCTCACCCCCCCACCCACCACAATCAATCCCCAGCTCATTGTCCATGTCCCTGGGTCTTTCATAAAGTCTCCTAAAGCCTCGGCTTGATTTGCAACTCAAGTTTCCATACTGAGCTTTCATAAAATAATAAGAACTAAGCTGCATAATCAAAGATGTGCATTGTGTCCTAACACATAGCATGTAATAATGATGACTCAAAGTGTAGTTTCACAATATTATACTGCAAAAGTGCATAACATCATAAGAAACATTGAAAGGTTGATACAGTTTCCAGTTTAGAATAAAAATAATTGGAAATCCTGATTTTTATTTTATTTTTTTAATATTCAGTGCAGTCAAGAGTCCCTGAAAAAGAAGTATATTTTTCCCTAATACATTTTATTGATTATGCTATTAGAGTTGTCTCAATTTTTCTGCTTTGCCCCAATTCACCTAGTACCCTTCATTGTCTCCAGCAATCTCCCCTTAGTTCATGTCCAACACATGTAAGTTATTTGGCTTCACTATTTCCTATACTATTCTTTAACACTCCTCTGCCTATTCTGTACCTATCCTCTTGTATTTCCCTTTTTTAAAGATTTTATTTATTATTTTCAGAGAGAGGGAAAGGGAGAGAGTCAGTGAGAGAGAGAGACACCAACGTATGGTTGCCTTTCACCTGCCTCCAGTTATGGACCTGGCTGGAGACCTGGCTTGCAACCTGGTTATGTGCCCTGACTGGGAATTAAACCAGTGACCTTTGGGTTCACAGGCTGGTGCCTTGTCCACTGTGCCACCAGCCAGGGCCTGGATTCTGTTTTCTTGTTGCAGTTTTATTTATTTTTTAAATTTTTTTCCTTCCTTGTGTTCCAAATCATTTATTTCATTCTTGGCTTCATTCATTCCACTGTTGACCTCCTGCATTTTTATTTTTATTTTTCTTTAATTCAGTCAGTTCAATCTTTATTTCTGCCTGGGCATTTTTCATGAAGTTAAAGTATCAAATGAGTTCTCTGAGCATCCTAATAACCAGTGTTTTGAACTCTTTATCTACTAGATTGCTCATCTCTGTTTTGTTTAGTTATTTTTCCAGAGTTTTGTTCTGTTCTTTCGTTTGGGCCATATTCTTTGTCTGTTCATTTTGGCAGCCTCCCTGTGTTAGTTTCTATGTATTGGGTAAAGTTGCTTTGACTCCCTGAGTTAGTAGTATGGCCTAATGTAGTAGCGCTCATGGGGTGGATGGGGTGGAGTCTTTGGTAATCCCCAGGATGGGGCAACCCTTGTGAACTAGGTTGATGGAGTCTCAGAGACGGTATGGCTGCTCTGTGGCTCTTGTTGGGGAGGGCTCAGAAAAGGGGTAATGGCCACTGTCTGGCCTTTGGAGTTTTGTCCAGGAAGCAGCTGGCCTCATGCCAGAAACTTCAGTTTCTCTCTGTATGAGAAACTGGAGGAAGCGTCCTTTTACTTTAGAGCAGAGAAGTGTTGAGAAGTGCCACTAGTGCCCTTCCAGCTGCTTCCCCAGTGCAGGAGCCCAGAGCGAGTGAGTTTGTGTAAGTCCTCAGTTTGTTGCAGGCCATTTAAGAGAAAATGCCCGAGAATCCCATAGCTTCTCCTGCCACCCCAATCCCCACTGGTTTTTACAGCCAGAAGTTATGGGGACTTAACTTCCTGGCTCTGGCACCCTGAGCTGGGTGGACTGGCATGGGCTGGGATCCCTCACTCTTGAGATAGTGCTCTTGGTTTTTACCCAACACTCATGCATGGTTGTGGGACCATCCATTCCGTTCAGCATCTCCACATCTTTGTGTCTCTGTGTCTCCACCTCTTCTATCCATCTGAAGAACTGTGGCTTTTTTAATTCATTGGTTGCCAGACTTCCATATAGCTCAATTTTCTGATGATTCTGGATGATAGTTATTTTGAAGTTTAGTTGTAATGTTTGCTGTGGTTGTGTGCATTGGTGAGCTGTGTTCACCTGTACCTCCATCTTCTGGGCAGTGAAAACCCACATTTTGGATCCTTTTTGCTTGGGTTCTTATATCATTTAGTAGCTTGTGTTTATGCCCACCACTTGGCTTCTTTATATCTCACTTTCCTATTGGTTTTGTTAAATAAAAATAATGTTAACTTTCTCATAACTTAATGTGGTGATGAATGTATAATATCAGCTCGTAGTGTTGCACTTGTAGTAAGTATAAGTACTGAAATAATCTCTGAGTAAAATTAGAGATATGTAGAAAGGTATTCATCTTATTTCATATTTTGAGGGTTCATTTGAGATCAACTGGCCAGTTTCCCTACGTGTAGTGATTCCTCCCTTTGCTCTTAGAAGAGGGCAGAATAGCAAATGCAGGACCTACCTTTGAGAAGGAATTTACCACTTCATGAGGCAACATATTTCATGGTGACTTGTTGCTGGGATTCTATTTAGATAATTCTGACATTTAAGGAATGTTTTCTTTGAATGAGTAGCAAACACCATTCTATACATTGTTTGTTTACTGAAGCTAAAAACAGAACCTTTTCTTCAGGATCCCGTTCATATATTGCAAGAAGACATTCATACCCATCCTGAAGCTTGTCTTTATTTTGAAATGAAACATCTCTGGTTTCTTATTCATGATAGATTCCAAAACCCAACTGCACTGCATCGGCTTGCTTTCAGATTCAAAACCCTCTTCAAACACAACATGCTTCAGTAAGCACAGTGTTTTAGTTGTTTGTTTAGAAGCCCAATCTAAGTGTCTTTTGTTTTCCTGCCTCTGAGCCTGTTCAATGCTTTCAGCCTGCATCTATTTAATTCCTATTTTCATATGCATTTTTCAAATTTTGTTTTGTCTGAGTCACATTCCCCGTTTTTGATCCCTGTTAAGCTCAATACCTAAAGAAACATTTATTTTTTAAGTTATACATAGGTTGCCCCGGTTGGTTTGGCTTGGTTGGAATGTCCTTCTCTGCATGATTGGGATGTCCTCTTGTGCACCAAAAGGTAGAAGGTTCTATTCTCAGTCAGGACACATGCCTAGGTAGTGGATTTGGTTCCCAGTCAGGGAACATTTGGAAGCAACTAGTTTATCTTCCTTTTTTACATCAGTTTTTCTTTCTCTCTTTCTCTCTCCCTCCCTCCCTCCCCACCCCACCCCTTTCTCTCATCTCTCTTTTCCTCTCTCCCTAAAATCAATAAACATTAAGATTTTTTAAAAGTTGCACATGAGTATATTTGCGAATCATCTAAAAACAATGTGCCACAACTTAAGGACTCTTTTTAGTCTTTTTGAAGTTTTGAATAAGTCAGCTTGAAGTCAGAGCTTTGGTTCCTTTTCCTCCTTTTCCACCATTCTTTCTTCCTCCTTCTCTTTTTTTTTCTTCTTGTTAAGCCATGTTAAAACTTATTGAGGGGGTATTATCTGTCAGACTGAATAATTTACCCATATTAACTTAATTATTATGACCATTAGACAAATAAGTTACTTTTTTTTTTTAATGTTGCAAATGAAGAGGCTGATGTACAGACAGGTTGTGGCTTTTCCCATCCCAGGCTGTTTGATAATAAAGCTTATGAACTGCAAGAGGTGGGAAATTGTGGGCCAGCAGTTTTGGGCATACCTTTATAAACAGTCATGCATTTAGTCTATTGCACTTTCTAAGTTTAGATCCCTCTGCTATGCTCATGACAGTTTTATGAATGACTTTGTCAAATGCCCTAATGACTTTCCAATATCCTGCCCTGAAGGTCAAGTGACTAAATATTGTTCATCTTTCAAACCTCAAGAGAATATAACTGCAACCATGAAAGTAAAATATTCAACCACAACTCTCTGTTTTTCCTGTTATAAAGTGAAGCTAGGAGCAAGAACAAAAACAGTGAAGAACAGTTATTGGGATAAATTAGAAAGGGCATTAGATACACCTGAATTTGATGCCCAGACTTGTCACCTTCGATAAATAAGTTGCTTAATATTTTTTAATATCCATTTGCTTTAAAAAACTATCTTATGTGTTCTACTATCTGCAAAAGTACAAAAAAAAAAAAAATACAGCACCTGGCTCTTTGTTAATAAAATAAACTAATAAAATTTAGCACATAAGAGATTGCATGAGCATGGTATGAACAAAGCAGCCAGTATAGGCTAGTCTATACAGTGATAACAAATCTTCCATATGCAGTGGCTAATGCTATGCAAGTTTATATCTGACTAACCCTGTGCGTCTAATGTGGACTGACATGGTTTTTTTTTTTACTCATTAAAATCACTGATGAGCCCACAATGACAGAGGCTCTTCTGATATCCTTGCCCAATTGCTGACACAGAAAAAAGGAAAGCTATGGCCAGTCATATGATGAACTTTCAAGTTTCCATGTGGACGCAGTTAGTACACTTATGTTCACTGGTCATTTAAATTAATCTTATTTACTTTACATGATTTGCTACAAAGTCTATGAGTAATATGTGTTTTAGTCAGGGTTTTCCAAAGAAACAGAACCAATAGTGTGTGTGTGTGTGTGTGTATGTCCACGTGTGCATGTAAAATGATTCATGATAAGAAACTGGGCCACATGCTTCAGGAGGCAGAGAAGTCCAGACCCAGGAGAGGTGATGATGTAGCCCAGTGCACGTCCAAGCCTGCAGGCAAAAGACCTGTATCCCAGCTCAAAAGCAATCAGACAGAGCAAAAGAAAACCTTTTTTATCTACTCTTATATTCTATTCAGGTATTCAGGCTTTCAGTGATTTGGAGGAGGTCCACCCACATTGGGAGCTCTGCTTTACCACTGATTGAAATGTTAGCCTCGTCCAAAAACATCTACAGAGTCACATTGAGAAATAATGTTTATGCTGGTATCTAGTCACCTCATGGCCCTGTCAAGTTTAACACGCAGTTAACCATCACTAACGTTGAATCCAAAACACTGTAGATTTGAAGTATATATGAGAATTTACAAAAATATAATCCAGATAGTACAGTGGTTTTAAATGAACAGGAAGAAAGAAAGTTAATACACTGGATTTTAAAAATTGGTTTACATAAGACTAATCTTCCCCCTTGGTTTCATTGTTAGGAAAGCTAAACTTAAAAGTAAATGCATATCTGGTTGTCATGTTTTAATCTCATGGGAGAAAGACCAGCACTCCATCAATTTATTATTTTCATATACAGTCACAACCTTTTCCCCCATCCACTCCATATTCCCATCTGCATGTGTCTAACATACTTCCAGAACAATACACAACTGTAGCCATCTGTTTTAATGGGAGTCCTTCTTTTCAATTTTATGTTACTTCTAAGAATTTGTGTGAGGTGCCTCTTCTACAATGTGCCACTCCATAATCAGAGGATTTTAAATAAATATACATAGAATTTTACTTTGCATTTATGCATTTATACTTTCCCTACAATAGCATCTAATCACCATAGATTGCTTAGAACTCTATAGCTAATAATTGATGTTTATTCATAGAAAGTCCTTTCTATAAACCAAGGACAGACTACACAACTATATTTGAGTTTTCTAAATAGTATTATTAATGGAATAGATTAGCCTTTATGTGGCCTGAAATGCTCATTCACATGGTTTGCCAATGGCATGTCAGAATATAAAGTACCTAATTGTTAGTAGAAAAATATATTTATTTATATATTACAATTTTTTTGAAATTTCTGACTTGATATTTGGTTCCACTATTCCAAATTAAGGGATTAAACTTTTTATATCAAACAGAGGAAATAAATACTGGTAGCTACATTAGGCATAAATAACTCTAGAATCTAAATGTTGAAATCATTTCATTCCAAAGGCTAAAACATGGAGGCTGTGGATTTCAGACAGTCTGCTTTCTTCCTGATGAGCCATTGATTCCATGTTATTTGCTCCTCCCAGCCCTGGTTTGCTGTGACCTAGGTGTTGTGGGGCAGCTAAACACAATGGTTATGCCCAAGTCCATTTGCAGAGACGCACCTGGCCTTCAGATGTTTCAATATTCTCCAATAATTGCAATCCACAGTACAAAGGCATTTTATATGACAAATAGTTTTAGAAATTACCTAGCTTAACCTCGTCACTTTGTAGAAGAGGAAACATTTCTATAAAAGAGACAGATGCAGCTTCTGTCACTAACGGAAGTACCATGCCATTAATCGTTTCTTCTTTCCCAACCTCCTACTGAACAGAAATTGCATGTGAAATGAAGGCTGCTGTAGGGCAGTGGAAAGGTGATAGGTTTGTTCTGCAAAATCTCATGCATGGAAAATAATAAGGGAACATGTGGTTTGTGTTCCCTTTGTTTCCCAAACTTCCATCCTTGGTGCATTCAGAGACCTAACTGTATTTCAGATCTCAGTGTACCCATACTACGAAATTAAAGGACCAAAGGATGATTTAGGGTACCCCCAGTCTTTCATAGATTCACTGCTTACGCATCATTTAAGCTGGGACTCATTAATCTAGCTCCTTTCTGATAAAGGAAAAGTTGTTAGTGTCTATTATTTTTAAACTTTTTGAAATATGGAAGTCTTTTAAGGTTCTGGTGAAATGAGAGAAACCACTTTTCAATGGTCAAAAGACCATTACCCAAGTCTTGTTATCAAATGGTCAAATTTATGAGTGTAATTCTTTCAAAGGGAAAAGTTATCCTCTAACAACAAATAAATCACATGTTGCTGAAAATTGTATAACTCTAAACTACCCAGATTATTCAAATATCTAATATAGGGCCTTGATCATTCAGCTTAAGATAATAAGGCAACATTAAGATTGAAGATACATGTTTACAATCAAATATTGAGAACCTCATAGATAATAAACTATCTAAACCTTGATTCCATATCTACTATATTTATCTGATTGGTCTGGTGTGGAGGTAAGCAATTACATGTTTAAGTAAATGGTAACACTATTACACTCAATATAAGCACTTGGTGGGAGATTAGGGACTTGGGCATTTTGGGGAGGTCATTATTTTGCTTACCTCACTAAACATTTATTTGATCTCTGCTTGTTGGAATTTCCTATCCACTCTTTATAGCTAGTTTTACCCTTATCCTCTCTGAAAAATCAATCTTGTCCATTTCTACTGCAACAGATCTTGCTCTTTTGAGATCTTAATAGAATCTATTGATCTATTGTCTGGATCATTAATTGATTTCCTTTTTGCTATGAATATATAGATTCTTAGGAAATGTATATATATATATATATATATATATATATATATATATATATATGTATGTGTGTATATGTATATGTATGTGTATATATAATATATATATATTTTTTTTATTAATTAAATTTTAATTGGCACTACATTCACATTTCCTTTCCTTAAGAATCTAGAATGGACAATCTTCTTTTAAAAATCTTCATTTGCTGAGCAGAAACTTTTTTGTTTGATGAAGTCCCGTCTGCTTATTCTTTCCTTTCTTCCCCTTGGCTTAGGAAATAAATCAGCAAAAATATTGCTGTGTGGGATAACTGAAATTTTACTGCTTATGTTTTCCATTAGGGCTTTTATGGTATCACAGATTACATTTAAGTCTTGTATCCATCTTGAGTTTATTCTGGTATATAAATTGGTGATCTAGCTTTATTTTTTGGCACATCCCTGTCCAGTTCTTCCAACACCACTTGTTGAAGAGGATATTTTCACTCCATTTTATGCTCCTTCCTCCTTTGTGAAATTTTTTGTGGTTTTTAAATTTTAATCTTTATTGTATTTTTAAATTTTTCATATATTCAAAAAATTTTTTTGAAGATTTTTTTAATTATTTCCAGAGAGAGGGAAAAGGAGAGAGGCAGAGAGGAAGAGAGATATCAATGTATGGTTGCCTTTCACCTGCCTCCAGCCGTGGACCTGGCTGGAGACCTGGCTTGCAACCGGGCTGGGAAATTGGACCACAGGTCCAATTTGGGTTCACAGGCTGGCATGTTATCCATTATGTCACCAGCCAGGGCTAAATTTTGTTTATTGTTGTTGTATTACAATGGTTTAATTTTTCCTCCATTGCTCTCCCCTGCCTCACCTTCCCAGACCCCTCTCTTGCAGTCAATCCCCACATTGTCCATGTCCATGGGTCTTTCACATGAGTTCCTCAACTAAGCCCTTCTTTTACTTTCTTCCCTTGCCCCATTCTCCCTAGTCACCATCATTCTGCTCCTTTATTTCCATGTCTCTTGCTCCATTCTGCTCATCTATTTGTTTTGTTCATTAGTTTCCTGTATTAAGTGGGATCATATGGTATATATCTTTTGCTACCTGCCTTATTTCACTAAGCATGACACTCTCCAGTTCCATCCATGCTATTGCAAATGGTAAGAGTTCCTCCTTTCTTTCTGCTGCATAGAACTCCATTAGGTAAAGGTACTACAGTTTTTTGACCTATTCATCAACTGAGGGGCACTTAGGCTATTTCCAGTACTTGGCCATTGTAAATAGTGCTGCTATGAACATAGGGGTGCATAGGTTCTCCTGAATTGGTGTTTCAGGATTCTTCAGACATAGTATGAGTAGTGAATCACTGGGTCATAAGGTAGTTCTATTTTTAGTTTTTAGTTTTTTGTTTGTTTGTTTGGTTTTTTTTAGGAAATTCCATACTGTTTCCCATAGTAGCTGCACCAGTTTGCATTCCCATCATCAGTGCACTAGGGTTCCCTTTTCTCCACATCCTCACCAGCATTTGCTGTTTATTGATTTGTTAATGATAGCCAATCTGACAGGTATGAGGTGGTATCTCATTGTGGTTTTGATTTGTATCCCTCTGATGGCTAGTGATGTTGATTACCTTTCATATGCCTATGGGCCTCCTTTGTCATATTAATTGACCATAGAGATCTGGGTTTATTTCTGGGCTTTCTATTCTGTTGCATTGACCTATATATCTGTTGTTATGCCAGTATCAGACTGTTATGATTACAGTGGCCTTATAATATAGTTTTATATCAGGTATTGTGATTTTTCCTACTTAGTTCTTCTTTCTTGAGATTGCTGAGGTTATTTGGAGTTGGTTTTGGTTCCATATAAACTTTTGAAGTATTTGTTCTAGGTCTGTGAAATATGTCATTGGTATTTTAATAGGGACTGCATCTGCATATCTATAAACTGATTTGGGTAGTGTGGACATTTTAATGACTTTAACTCTTGCCACCCACGAACACCACACATGCTTTCATTTCTTTATATCTTAGCATCTTCCTTAATTTCTTTCTTCAGTATACTCTAGTTTTCCAGGTACAGGTCTTTTACTTGGTTAACTTTATTCCTAAGTACTTGGTTAACTTTATTCCTAAGTACTTTATTTTTCTTGTTGCTGTAGTCTGCTCAGCAAAAATATAAAGAAAGAAAAGAAGGAAAGAAAGAAAGAAACAAAGAAATAAACAAACAAACAAACAAACAAACTTCAATAAGATGAAAAGGGAACCAACTGTATGGGAACACATATTTGCCAATGATACCTTGGACAAGGGTTTGATCTCCAAAATATATAAAGAGTTTATACAACTCAACACTAGGAAGATAGACAATCCAATTAAAAATGGGCAAAGGATATGAACAGACACTTCTCCAAGGAGGACATACAGAGGACCCATAGACATGTAAAAAAAATGCTCAACATAACTAGCCATCAAAGAGTTACAAATTAAAATGACAATGAGACACCACCTCATACCTGACAGAAAGGCCATCATCAATAAGTCAACAAACAACAAGTGCTGATGAGGATGTGGAGAAAAGGGAACCTGAAACCTAGTGCATTGTTGATGGGAATGCAGACTGGTGCAGACACTATGGAAAACAGTATGGAATTTCCTTAAAAAAAAAAAAAAAGGAACTGCCATTTGACCCAGTGATTCCACTGCTAGTATTATATCTGAAGAACCCTGAAACACCAATTGAGAAGAACCTATTCACCCCTATGTTGACAATAGTCAAATACTAAAAACAGCTTAAGTACCCATCAAAAAACTGTGGTATATTTACATAATGGAAAGGAACTCCTACCTTTTTCAATAATATGGATGGAGCTGGAGAGCATTATGCTTAGTGAAATAAGCCAGACAGCAAAAGACCAATACCATATGACCTCACCTAATACAGGAAACTAATGAACAAAAGAAATAAGCAAGCAAAATAAAACCAGAGGCCTGGAAACAAGGAGCAGCCTGACAGTGACTAGAGGGGAGGAGGGGAGATAGAAAGGGGGAAAGACAGGAAAGGGTTTAGTCAAGGAACTAGGATAAATGATCCATGAACATGAACAATAAGGTTGACTATGGGAGAGGTGGAAGGTGGGTGGGGCAGGGAAGAGCAATGGGGGAAAAATGGGACAAACGTAATAGAATAAAAAATATCTTCAAAAGTGGGAAAGGCCTATATTCCCATGGTAGCACTTAGAAAAACTCTCCATTGTGCAGACTGATAAGTTGGTCATGCCCCTCTTTTTGTTTTCTTAGTATCAATTACCCATGCTCCCCAGATGTCATTTCCTTATTATAGATGTTGGACCTATTTGCTATGAAATGGATGAACTCCTGTCTATTTTATTGGTGGAAAGTGAATTCACTCTATCTCTCTTCTATAGTGTTTTAACATATACTTTCATAATGCATCTTTGTCAATTAATTCTCTGCAAGGATATTCATAAATAGTGAAATTTGAAATATCAATTTTTTGCCTTAAAAAAGCATCCTAATCTTATTTCTCCACAAACATCAAGCAAAGGTTAAAGATTCTCAAGAGTTGTTGCTCTGGGGTTTTGTTGTTCTTTCATTTTGTTTTTCGAAAAACACAAAGTAGTTTATGCATGAGCATACTGGATTTCCTCCCCAACCAGTGCCACTAACTGACTTTCCAATTAAAGAAAATAAAAACAGGAGCAGAAGACTCAGCAGGGGTGAAACTGAGGTCTCACTTTATGAGGTGTAAGTGAGGGAGTTAACTAACTCCCTAGTGTTCTGGAAAATTGCAGGAGGTCACTGGGGAACCCTTTACCTCTTTTGTTCCCTGCCAATTTAGGTTTGCACATCTGCTATGAACGGTTCTGTACCCAGACATCTGGGGTGACACCAGCCCCTTCGAAAGCTTGTTAATACACAAACATTTTATACACAAACATTTTAAACCATTAATTGTTCAAGCCCTTCTTCTCTTTCTATTAGGTTAAAGAATCCTGGGTCTTTCTGGTGATTATCATCATAGTAATTTAACTGTAGCAACCTTTCTTTTACAAATACAATTAAGCCAACATAAACCAGAATGAAGCTTACAGAATTGCAAAACTATTTCATCTGTAAATCTCCTTGGAATAAACTCAGGCAGTTCATGCAAAGGTAGCAATAATGAGAGAACTGAGGTTTTTCCATGACTTTCTTAGCAAATATAACTTTTTTTAAATAAAGGAAGTATACATAGGCATGTATGCCATTTTCATTAAGACAATGAATGGTCTGAGTACTAGTTTTAAAATGTTCTATTTTACTCTTTCTTCCCACTGCTAGCAAAATGTCTGACAGAGCAAATGATTATATTAAATCAGCCCCATCATTTCACAGTATTTGTATAACCTTTTTATAACTGTACTCTTCCATGTATTTATGCAGGTGTATCTGGTACACAAAAGTTACATTTGCTCAGGTTATTCAGTATATTTTGTAAGGTTCACTTACTAATTCTTAATATTACTCAACTTTCATTGTCATGTAAATTATCTCCATCTCCTGTATGGGCCAATTACATCTCAGTATGTTCACATTCCTTGTGTCCTTAATCAATATTCATTACCCATATCAATATAACTCAACTTGCTTTCTTCTAATCCAGTGCTACTGGACCGTTGCTGCTTACCTTTCATAGACTACAATGATAATTTTCAGATGACTCTAAGCAAATGTGCACTGGTGTATACCAGAAAAACTGCAGCAATCAGATGTACTGTATGCATCTGATGATAATGTCAGTGCCTTGACGGATATCTCATAACATTTCTTCCCATGCGATCCTATGAAGATAGCCTTGGGGTAAACACTGCATGGAAGTTAGATTCTTTGTTCTCAACATATGGCACACACTCAAATGTCCTCTCAGAGCTCTTTGCAAGGAGTGGGGTTAGCTGACAGCCTCCAGGTATTAACAATTCAAGAGTCCATCTCATCTTTTGAGCTGAAGTCAGACCCTTCTTGGATGATCCTCAACCAATGACTGAACAAGATTATACAGGGTCTACTTATTTCTATCCAACATGGAACTTCTTTGATGACCACTTTGCCTGGAGCTCCCTGTGGTTCTGGAAGAGCTTGACCTAAAAGTTTACCATCGCCCCTGTTAAAGCATGGGCTTATGAATTCAGAGAATAAATGGAGTTCTTAGAGTAAAACAAAAAATCCATGAGTCAGTACTGTTTAAAGACACAAGTATCCTTACTTTTCTATTTCTTGGATCACACACTCTCTTAGGGGAAAAATAATCTACCAAAGTGTAAATAGATGAATGAACTAGTTTTTGTTCTAATTTTACACAAACAGTTGCATGTGTACTTTGGGGTTTTTGCTCTGTTTTTCATGATTTTTAATGATTTGCTTCTTTTGCACAGTGATTAAAAATTCACATGAAGCTGTAACTAGATATATACACATTATTTCCATTTGGAATTTTCAGAGTTCCAAAACTGATGCATTTTATGAATGATTCACACTAGCTTTTTGTTTTGTTTTGTTTCTTTGTTTGTTTACTTTTACAAACGGCTTAATTACAAAGATCATATTTGAGAAGCTGTAAAATTTGAAAGTTCTAGAAGTTTCATGACTCACTCTCAGAGGTGTCTAACCCTTTGTTGTACTGGAACTATGGAAAATCCTGAGCTGTAGCAATGATGGGTTTTATCCATATGATTTATGATTTGGTTACATTAAAAGGCACAGTTGGCCTTAAGGATAGGGAAGTAATCCAGGTGGATCTGAACTAATTCTAGGAACCCTAAAAATAATAGTAAGGTGTTTTCTTCAGCTGGGGACAAGAGAGGAAGTCTTAGATTTGAATCAAGAGAATAATGCAAGGAATTATTGTTGTCAAGTATAAAGGAGGGCCATGTGGCAAAAAATGAAGGCAGCTTTGAGGAAGTGAGAATGGCCCCAGCTGACCATAATCAAGGACAAAGCAACCTCAGTTCTGAAACTACAGGGAAGCCAATTCTGACAATGACTAGAATAAACTTGGAAGCAGGTTTTTTTCTTGCATTGCTAATAGCCTGGTTTCAGCCTTGTGATACTTTGAGCAGAGAATTCGGTCATGCTATGAATGTGCGTCTTACCTACAGAACTGTATTGTTTTTTATAGCCCTGCATGTATAGTAATTTGTTTTATCACAATAGGGACTAATAAAGTCACATTATTTCATGCTTTGGAATAATAGAATTAGAAAAGATGAACTCTCCCAATAATATCTTTTTTAATTTTCTATTTTTAATAGAAAAGTGATTTTAAAAATTAGCCATTAATCATTTTCAATAAATAATTAACACTGACAATCTCATAACCCCAGGGAAACATTCTTATTTAAAGCCTTGATAGCAGAAATTCAATACTTTTACTCTAAATTTTGAAATTTGAATGTAACATAAATGAAAAAAAAAAAAGACCTACAGATATAAGATTGTTTTCTGGATGGATGACCAGGCATTTTACATGTTCTATTGAGGATGTTCCAGAGAAAGACTTCAGTGGAATTATAAAAGTGCACAGTTAGCCCTGGCTGGTAGCACAGTGGTTAAGGCGCCGGCCTGCGAACCCAAAGGTCGCAGGTTCGATTCCCCAGCCAGGGCACATAACAAGGTTGCAAACCAGGTCTCCGTCAGGTCTGTGGCTGGAGGCAGGTGAAACACAACCATACATTGATGTCTCTCTCCCTCTCTGTCTCTCTCCCTTCCCCTCTTTCTAAAAATAATGAAATAAAATATTAAAAAAAAAAAAAAAGGGCACAGTTATCCAATTCTTAGTAAGAAATAATATAACATTTCTGACCATGTTGTTTTAAAAAGGTGAAAGATTTATATGATCTGAAGATAAACCATTGTTTTAAGGGTAGACTTTTCTATAGGCATCTCCCTGCTTCTGACCATTCTCTTTGGGCTTTCCAACAATCACCTCCCATTAATAGTAGTAATATGCCTTAACACACCATATTGTTCAGACAAAAAGTTATTTTTTCTTTATACAACCTACTTTATTAGTGATAATTGAGGAGTTTATAAGTTATTGGTGAAAAGCTTGGAATTTCAATATATAACGTACAAACTGTGTAATTTAGGGTAATGTGAGGGAGATCTTGACCAGCAAGGTTCCCTGAGTGCAACAGATGAGAGAAAAAATGCCCAGCACAGCATATGTTTGGGGAGAAAGACCAGCTAATCCCTCTAGTGGGGAAGAGCTCTGAGGTTCATTCCTCTAAAGCTTTTATTGGCTGCACAGTGTATGGGGGTAAACAGGGTGCCCCCAAAGATTACCAACCAATGTCATATTGTGCTGATTATACAATAGGTACATTTCTAATAACAGCAATGAAAGGAACAACCTGCTTTCCCGGGGGTCAGAGTCTGCTGGACAACGAGATGGCAGATGGCCTTACGGAAGTGGTTTTGTCCTGTGCTTTGATCGTAAACATCTAGTATACATTATTCTTATGGGGCAGGCTTCAAGGGGACAAACCAAACTCCTAAGATCTGATATTTCCCATGGGAACCTCCAGGTTAGCATTCAGTTCTTGCATGCCTCCCTGCATTAGGTCAGGACTCTCAGGGCCACTATTTCAGGCCTGTCCTGTGCGGTGACTACATCTCCCGAAAACCAAGGCTGGCAGTTCCCTACAGTAATGAGTGACCAAAATAAATGAGTATTGTTTTGAGTCCAAAAGATGAGTTTTGAAAGGGTGTAACAGGAATATTAAAGTTTCTTCACTTTAAAAGGATGAATTGAAGCCCTGGCTGGTGGCACAGTGGATAAGGCACCAGCCTGCGAACCCAAAGGTCGCTGGTTCGATTCCCAGCCAGGGCATATAACCAGGTTGCAAGCCATGTCTCCAGCCAGGTCTGTAGCTGGAGGCAGGTGAAAGGCAACCATATATTGATGCTTCTCTCCCTCTCTGCCTCACTCCCTTCCCCTCTCTCTATAAATAATAAATAAAATCTTAAAAAATAAAATAAAATAAAATAATAAATTAATTCCATTAAGGAATGGCCAAAAGGAGCGTTCATTTAGTAGTTGTGAGGAATTCAAACTTATTCTTAGCTGTAACGAAACTATCATATGCTCTTAGTTGAACATTTATATAACCATTCAGAGTCTCTAAATAAAAATATGTTTGATCACTTCAAATTATTCAGGAGGTTATAAACATATGCCTCACTATGTCAACAGTTAAACTACCTTTGGAATTAAATTCATATATATTCTATTATCTCAAATAAATGAAAAATAGTAGAAAGTGTACATGTAATTTCTGTTACCTTTGTTATTTTTAATCCTCTTTCATTTAGATAATACTTCTGGTGAATAAGCTGAATAACTTAGACTTTATGTAGAAAATATTAAATATATATTGTCCTTTTATTTATTGGTGATACTTATTATATGTTGATAATTCAGAAAATATTCCTATGCTTACTAAACAGTAACATTATATGTGTGCATATATATATATGCTCTATTTATATTTATAAAATTAAGACAATGAAGGAATGACACCATTGTCTTTATTATATCATCTCAAAATACTTCTATGTACAACAGAATACATAATTTTACTAATCGTCGCATTAGAAATGGTGACCATTAACTATGGAAATGCTTGACAAAATTTATTTTAAATTTAATAAAAAGAGGGAATACCATCGATATTAATCCAGCTTTCCCCAAAAGAAGAAAACAATTTCACTTATACTGATGTACATACTTCCTGACAGTTAACAGTCCTATTGTAAGTCAGGTCCAAAGACTTTTCTTTCAAGATCACAATATTACATTTAGAAACAAATTTTATATCATGAAAGTGAAGCCCAGGTCCCACATGAGAGGAAAGTTGGGCTGTGTCATGGTGTCAAGCAAATGAGATGAAGTTTCAACTTCATCACTTGCCACATGCATTGACAGAGGACACTGTCTTCACCTAACAGAGAGCTCCTTTCCTTCAGTAGGAAAGCCATCTGCCTCAGTAGTTCTTAGAAATCCAAATAATTAATATAGAAAAAGGCATCCGGCAGGTAGATGCTCAATAAATGCTAAATCCCTCACCACCTTTCCCATTGAACTTGAATTCTTTTGTATTATATATTTAAAATACACATTTATCAAAATTAAAAAATAGCAGTTATATATATTATATTTTATTCAAACTTATTCTTCATGCTATATTATATTTAACATAAAAGTATATGCATAGTATATGAATGCTAGAGAGTTCTTTTATATATAAACTCATGATTTAATCACACATAAAAAGTGTATACATTCATTTATAAAAGCAACTTAGGTAAATTAGCGTTACTTTTCCAGAAACAAAATTTGTTTTGTTGATACTTATATCTTTTCAAATTTTATTATATAAATCTCTATATTTAAGCTAGAATACTTTATTTTCATTTAAATTGATAATGTTGATCTTATTTCTAGTGTTGACCTGGCATGAACCTCTGTCAAGTGTGGGTAAATGTATGCTTCATTATAATGTAAATATGGCTATTTTGTGAAGATTTTCAAGTTAGAAAACAAAGACATTTATATTTTCCTACCTTGTAGAAAGCCAGAATGCTTTGCAAATAGATAGATATGTAAGAAATAGGTAGGTAGGTAGATAGATAAATGATAGATAGATAAAGAAGGAAGATAGATAAAGAAGGAAGGGAGAGGAAGAAAGAAAGACAGGATGATATTATTGGATAGATTTTATGTTAGTAAATATTTTCTCACTAAATAAGGTTTATAGACTTAGTACATGTATTATTTCTGAACCTCACAGAAATTCCATGAGAAAGATATTATTTTTCCTGTATTTGCTCATATAACAACTAATTTGTCGAGTCATGAATGGAAGGAAGATGAGCTCTGCCTGGCCACAAATCCCCTCATCTATTCTCATGCAACCACCCTCTTCAATACATTCTGTTGAGGAAAGGCAATGTGGTCTTGAAATATTTTTCTAGGAACTATCGCAGATCGGGTTACTAACATGAATCAATAATAGTAAGTTACTTAAAAAAGAATGGTGCACAAGTAATTTAATTTATGTGAAAGTATAGAATAGACAAGCAATGATGTAGAATGTTTGACCCTTTGACTACCTTTTATGAGGGGACTGATTCAAAATAAGATTTGTTTTGAACTTGGCATTTGGTGGATATTTAACAGAACATATTGTCTAGCAGAAGACATTATTTCCAATGGGACCTAGTGGTAAATTTATAGTTATGAAAAAGAGTATATAAAATAAATTGTAATATGAAAAGAATTTTATGAGTTGCTACCTTAGAAAATAGAGTTGAACACTATAAGTTTGAATTTGTATTAAAATGGGAAAATGAGGCTCTGGACAAAAAACTGATTAAGAAGAAATTTTAGTAGTCAATAATGATGTGGGCTTTCACCAGACATTACTCTGTTGAAAGAAAAGATTATTGTATTTGGGAAACACAAACTGGTCATATTGGCAAAGACTAAAATAAAATGCTTATTTGCATTTGCTAATTAAACAGGTGATTAAACTACCATCCTTTTTACACCCACTAGTTTGAAAGTATATGCATCTATTTGTATGTTTGTATTATTTCCTAAAGGGAAACATATCCAATTAAGTATAAAAAGGAATAAAGAAGTTGAAAACATTCTGACATATTAATTATCTTTGTATTTTTTTAGGCTTTTGTATGTACCCCAGAAAAAAAATGTGTACACTTTACATCACTTTATTGAAATGTTCTATATTTCTCAAAAATCTGCCACATTTCTACAAGTTAAGATACAGCCTATGCCTCTTAGAAACTCATAGCCAAGTGGGAGCGTAACAGCAAATGAAGTATGTAGTTTTATAGGGGAAGAAAGAGGAAATGTCTATCACCGCTTCAGAGTGTGAAGGAAGGTTTACAAAGCAAAATCCTTTTGAGCTGATGGAAAACTAAACAGAGAAGAGTGATAGGTTACGCGAGGCAGAGAGAAAGAATGTACAAAGACATGAAACAAAAGATGTGGCCCTGAAAGCTGATTAGTTTAGAATCACTGGAGCTGAGTATGAGGAATTATTTGTAAATAAGTTACAATATTGAAGACCATCCAAATAAAGGGATGATGTTACTTTTATCCTCATTTGTTTATAAAGAATTGGCTTCCTCCAGTACTCAAAACCATGGTGAGAATTTGGATTTAACCCTAGAATAATTACTTTGGAAAGAACTACATGATTTTAGCCTCACTGCTTTTCAGTCTGTGTTCCTCATAGTCACAGAAAAAATTCTAAATTCATCTCTTTGTCTAGACCCCTTCAATGGTGCTCCAACTCTTATAAGACACAATTTAAAACCTTGTGCAGAGTAGATGAGATTTTTCTTTCTTTTTTTTTGCTTGCTGCCTCATCCTGTCAACATATAAAACTATACATTTTTAGTTTTTCCTTCGATCATTAAGAGCAAAGATGTATCACCAGAGACCAATGCTAAACCAGTTACATCCTTATATTCTCATTTATTATGTACAAATGTAAAGTTAGGCAATAAAGAACACTGATAGGGAAAAAAATTGGTTCACTTAAAATGCAATGCTGGGTGAGGTTCCATGGATACTGTGAACTGCTAGAAAGACAAGTGGATCCTAGAGCAAACTAAGCCTAAAACATTCCTGGAGGCAAAAATAGCAAAACTGAAGCTGTCCTACTTTGGACGCATCAGGAGAAGGCAGAGTTCTTTGGAACAAACAATAATGCCGGGAAAAATAAAAGGCTAATGGAAACAAGGAATACCAAAAACAAGATGGACTGACAACATCAATAAAAGCCACACACATCCTCTAACTTTTCTTATATATCCAACATTCTCATATCTTCATACAAGCCTGTAAATTCTTCTCTTGGCTTCTGTGCACTGTTAAAAGACAATCAGGTCAACACATTTTATGGTTCAGAAACTTGAAGGACTACCACTTGCTCTTTTGTATAGTTTCTTCACCTCTGCTTTTTTGAAAGCGCACATTATTTTTCTAGGTGTCCTGGGAAGTTATGTAACTTTATTATATCATCCCAGTTCACTTTGCCTACTATTTTAGTTTACATCACATCCTACCCACAGTCTAAACTCTTATCCAATAGCAGGGAGCCATATCTTATTTCATAGAATATGAGTCTAGAAAACTACAAGCAAAAATGGAATATAAAGAAAGTTTTTGGTCAATGGTTTTGAATGATTTTATAAAGGAAATTAATTTAAAAATGTGGATTTTAACCTGCAGATAATGGTTCAGACATTTTGGTAGAAGATTGATAGTCTTGTGATGGGATTAGGTTTTTATAAACATATTCTCCTTGAAACATGTGATGAATACTGTGAATTCATTTGTTAAACACTCATTTATACTAGTACTGCCTTGGCTGAAAAATTAAAAATTGCATTTCCCATAATTTACTGCAACAAGAGATTCAGGTGGAATTTAAGTTTCTCTAATAAGCTCACTAACAAGAGAAAAGCTGTGCAGAAATGTGTTGGTTAAGGGAGAGACACAGAGTGACCTGTTCTTAGATTAGATCATAGGCACTATGAGTCTGGAGTCATTACTATCATGGTTATAGTTCAAGTTGCTCATTTGATGGATCCACTTCTGTGGTGAACTTTTAGGAATTTTCCCTGAAAGTTTAGCCTACAATCTATTGATTTAGCTTCATTAAAGATTCTGTGAGTTACCGATATAACTTAATAAACCTCTTTATTCTTTAGTTAGAATGGATTACTTTTGCTGTAACTAATGACCCTGGCCAATGAGCAGTGTAAACAATTTAATGAGAGCAGCAGAGAAAGGGGACAGCAGGTATGAGACAGGATGAATGCCTTGCAAAGGGAAAGCTGGGGTCAATGAATGTTGGACTTTGGTATTTGATGTGAGAGGCATCTCCAAAGTCGGTCTAAAACTTACAAATTAATTGAACGGGGAAGCAAAATATTAAAATGTGGTATCAAAATGTTATTAATATAACAGAATTTCAAAAGGGAGATGAATATATAAGGAAAGGGACTCTATCAGTTTGGATGTGTTTTTTAAAAAAAAATATCGAGAAGAAATGAATAGCAGATATTAAATATAGATTTTTAGAAGAAATTTGAATATTTCTACAGATGTTATAATTAATTCTTCACCTATCTGATATAATCTTATAAATTACAAATGTTACTATAATGTAAACTCTATAAGAGATGGTAAAAAGTAGCGATTTTATACCATGATAGAAATACAGACCATTGGAAAATCAAGTCATTTATATATGCATATTTTTTCTAACTTTAAAATAGCCTTGGATTGAGTCTTCTTTGATTAATAAACTATATAAAATATATGAAATATAAATTATCTCCAGTCTAAACTTTGGCATCCTTTGATGTTTTTTTTTTTCAGTTTTTGCCTTTTTGTCCATTGTTCTTTTACAGTTTCCCCAGTTTTTTCTACATTGCTCTCCATTGCCCTGCCCACACTGCTCCTCCCACAGTCAATCTCCACCCTCTTGTTCATGTCAATTGATAGATGTTCCTTGACTCAACCCTTCTCCTTCTCTGCCCCCTCTTTACCACTCCCCTCTGGTCACTGTCCTTGTTTCCATGCTTCTGGTTCTGTTTTGCTCCTTTGTTTTGTACATTAGGTTCTTCTTATAGGTGAGATCATATGGTCTTTCACTGCTTGGCTTATTTCACTTAGCATAATACTCTCCAGTTCCATCCATGCTCCATACAAAAGGTGGGGGTTCTTTTTTTCTGCTGTGTAGACTTCCACTGTGTAAATGTACCACAGGTTTTTGATCCACTCAACTACTGATAGGCACTTAGGATGTTTCCAGCACTTGGCTATTGAAAATCACACTGCTAACTTTTATATTTCAATCTTTTCCTTCTGGAGTTGCTTAAATTATTAAACTATTTTCAAAGTGAACAATTACTTTTATACCATAAAAATGTTTTAAGTAAAATATTTGGAATTAGCTAGCTAATTGACCCTTTGTATTTAATAGGTAGCAAAGACTGCCTTTTTGTATTTGTCCCATGCTTATTGTTAAATCTTGTATATTTATTTAAGACATTGATTAAATGTTACTTTTAAGTTTATATTTATGACTTTATTTATTTTTAAAAAGATTTTATTTATTATTTTTTAGAGAGAGGGGAAGGGAGAGTAGAGAGGGAGAGAGACATCAATGTATGGTTGCCTTTCACCTGCCTCCAGCTACAGACCTGGCTGGAGACCAGGCTTGCAACCTGGTTATGTGCCCTGGCTGGGAATTGAACCAGTAACCTTTGGGTTCACAGGCCAGCACCTTAGCCACTATTCCACCAGCCAAGGGCTCTGATGAAATATTTTTTAAAGATATTATTTCTAGGGTCCTCTCAAGAGCATATGATAATATTATTCATCTAATCTTTGGAGTAAACATCAGTTTTATTAGATTTTATAGAAACAATGTATTGTGTAACCCTAATACTATCATATTAGCTCCCAATTATTACCTGCTTCCTTATTGTAATTTTCATTGAATTATTTCACTAAAACTAGAACATAAAAAACATGTAGCAACAGAGAAATTGAAATCAAAGGAGTAGTCATTTCTTTGTGACTTTATAGGATGTTTTGTGATGAAGTTACAAAAACAAGAGGTTGTCAATGAAACAGATTATTGGAGAATAGTGGAGGAGGAAACAAATAATTTTAAAAATAGAATAATAGGTGCCTTGTGATTACTCCTTTACACAACAGAATCTCCCTTTATGTAACTTATTAAAAAGTTGATTGGTTTGTACTATCCCTAAAGTCATTCTTTTCTGGGGATAAAATCCCCTTATCTACATCATTTTTATTAATTAACTATTTATCAACTGCTGCTTTTACAGGTTATGCTTGTTGAAAAAAAAAGAAGTGTCCTCAAATGGCTATGAGTACTAGTTTGTTACTCTATACTATTCTCAGTCAATTAAAACACTTATAGCCCTGGCTGGTGGTACAGTGGATAGGGTGCTGGCCCGCAAACCCAAGGGTGGCTGGTTGGATTCCCCAGCCAGAGCACATAATGAAGTTGCCAGCCAGGTCTTCAGCCAGATCCGTGGCTAGAGGCAGGTGAAAGGCAACCACATATTGATGTCTCTCTCCCTTTCTGCCTCTCTCCTTTCCCCTCTCTCTGGCAATGGTGAGTAGAATCTTTAGGAAAAAAAGAAAAAAAATGCACTTATAGAAGAAATTTAAAATAATTCTTTTAGAGATTATGTGCTATTTTATAATGACTCTATAATACTACATGTTATCATGAAATGTTTGTCAACTTTATTTAGTAATAATCCCTCTATGTCACTCTTAAGGTAGCATTCCTTAACTTTAGCGACTGTTTTTTGCTTCAAATGGCATGATAATTCTTATTTTATTGTCTAGATATAGACAGTTCAATAATCACTCCTCATTTAGTGATAATTTCTTGGTGCTTAATACCATAAAAATAAGAAGGCATCATTCACCTCCTCAAATTCATTAACAGTGCTTTTCCTGAGACGACTCAGTGAATGGTATTTTCTCTAACTGTAAAAGTTTGTTTTTGCATCATCTGATTATTCTAAATACTTATTTCATTCCATAAAAGAAAACTGTTGGTTCTTCTCACTTTCAGTGTTTTATTAATGGCATCTGTAACCTTGAAATATTGCTTTAGGAAGCCTATTCTATATAAAAATGCAATATACCAACATATTGTCTCTTTTCCTAAGATCCTTCACACCCAAATATTAAAGAATATTTATGACACAAATGTTTTACTTTGTGTATATAAACTCTATATTATGCCTGCCTATTAGTAAAGCTCAGTAAGAAAAAGAGTCTCCAAATGTTAACGTTTTATAAATTATTCTATCCTAGACACCAGAATCTTATTTCAAAAAGTCATGCCTTGGATCCTGGTATCTCCAGATATCCCTGAAGTTATTTCTACTTGTATAATTTGAACATGGGCCTCCCAGCACAGTGTTGAAGTAAAGAGGCTCTGAGTCTAGAATGCCTGAATGGGCCACTTGGGCCCCAGTCTGTATGATGTGGGCAAGTTTTTTAACCTCCCAGAACTTCTGTTCCAGCCACAAAATGGGTAATAATATTCATTTTATCATCTCAGTGAAGTGAAAATCAAATGGTAAATACTGTAAAGCACTTAGGCATATTCTTACACAAATTGACCACATAAATGCAAACACACATACATGTGAATGTTATAGTTAAATCTTTCTTCCTCCCAGCGCCTCAACTTGTTCTTCTCTCTTGCCATTTTGTCACTGTCTCATTGAAAATGTAGAATCCACACAGTGTATACATTCATTCAGTGTATGTACTCTTGTATAACTAACCTTAAATGATAAGGCATGGAACCCAGTTTCTGTTCACTATGGGGAGTAATAGTAATCCTTAATATTGTGTCTAAGAAAAAAAGTTGCAATCTGTTAGGTATCCTATTCTGCTTTATTTATTTTTTAATTACATTCTTAGGCCTAAAGAGAGCTGTTCACTTCTTGCTTCAGGACTCAAGAATCTTATGGGCTTTTTTTTTTTTTTTTTTTGCTTATCCACTTTCTCCAAACTATATTTGTTAAGTATCGTGTCTTCATCAGTTTCTAGGGAAAAAGCTAGTTTTTCTATACGCTCTATCATTTGCTGATCACTGATTTGACAATACAATTCTCAAAGTCAGATAACTTTAAATAATTCAGCCACTCAAAAAAAATGTACGTGATATGGGAAGTTTTGTGATTTTTTAATTTCTAAAAGGATGGTTTAGAGTTTGTATTATGTGGGTTTTGTCAATGTTAGGGGGTTTTTTTGGCAATATTTTTTTCTTTCTACCATTATTTCACCTTTCAATGATTTTGTTTGTTAAGACTTCAGTCCAATATTATGTATGAAAGTATTACTTCCTCCCTGATGAAAAAAAGGAGAAAAACAGTATATCTAACCAAAAATAGTAAATTGACTTTTTTTTTCCTAGATGAGAAAATGTTCTTATAAATAGAATTTGAAGAAGCCTTTCATTTTCCCTCCAGACTGGCAATAAGAAACCCTGAATTTCAGGGGAAGAGGATGCCTCTTAATTAGCCAAAGCCAATTTTGTAGGAAAAGACTGTCTTGAACATTTGAAGGTTTTGTAGTACTTACTTATCTACTCTCTTCATAAATAAATATACAGAGCTTACTTGTTGAAAAATGACTTTAAGTGAGACTTTCATGTTAAAAAACACCTTCAATATCTTTCTCTAAGGGACTTCTCATTAAAAACTTCTAATAAAATAGTCTTCTATTGTTAATGTCATTTACTTGAAAAAAGATGATAATAAAGCACGAGATAACCAAATGAAGGACATTAGTGTTAAATTGTACATTTACAGTTCTCATAAACTATTAATTGTTGATTTTTTATTTATAAGCAGGCAATTCTAATATATCTTAGAAACTACAAAAAACTACCCCAGGGTCTTGTCTATATAGGCAATCCCACATTTATGCGCCAGTAGAACTTATGAATTAAAGAAGTCTGCAACTCATGCCTAGAGGTGTATAAAACATCAAAGATAAAAAGATATTTCTATGCATTCCTTCTAGAACAAAGGCTGAATACTGTAGTCTATATGTAACGTTGGACAGTGAAACTCTGTATCTTTACCTCCTTTCGTGTCTCTGTCACAATTAGCACTGACCAACTGCCACTATAGAGCATTGCGTTTCTGTTAAAATAAAAGATTTCTACTTTTGGAACATCACAGATGAAAAGGGCAAGTCTTATATCATCTTATTATACTTCTATGCTGTTTGTTCCTACCCATTTCCATCTTCCCCAAACCCTCAATCCCTTAGTGTAATTGCTTCCTTCTTAGCTGCATTCCCTCCCATTGGAGTGAATTCATCTATAATTTTATTAAATTTTACCAATGCCAACTTCTTGGCTCCCTTGTCATTTTACCACACCAAATAACAAAACACCTACACATTCATTATTCAAACTCAACTGTTCCACTGGCGGAATACAAACTCAGTATCATACTGGGAACACTCAAAAATCACTGGAAACCTTTCATAATTTCTCTTATTATCTATTCAGCTCCCTATCCCTATAACAAAGTAGCAACTGACATATGAGTGTTCTCAAAAAAGTACAATTCAGTAAGTGTACAAAAGTAATTGTTCACATTAATTTAACACTACATTTGCATTTGTTGCCACCTGTGTAAAGATGATATTAGTCTTCCCATATTGTCCTACATCAAGCACCCTTTAGTTTGAGCAGGTTCTGCTCTGACACTTATACATAGCTGCTGCTCTAGATGTTTTATGTTCTTGATCCTCAGTACGTGCTGTTTATACCACATCCTTCTACGGGTGGTTTATGTCCAATCACTCTGCCTTCTGGGAGACATGCCAGCTCTGTTTCTCTCTTATTTGTCTATGTCAAGTCACAGAATAAATATTGGATTGCCCTTTATATCAATTTGGGACCTATGAAAAAATTGACCCAGGGAAGCCAACCCATTGTCTTATGGCTTGATGTGTGCTAGCTCCATTTCTGAACCAGAGTTTGTCATCAACATGGCATGTGAATGTACCATCACAAAGAGTCTTAGGGATTGCATCAAAAACTCCTTCATTCTATGGCTGCCCCCACTCTGCAAGGTTCTGTTCTATTGGTATAGACTCTTTGATGTGTGCATTCTTTTTTCACCACATCTCCAGTGCTAGAGAAGTTCACAGCTCCTCTCTCCACTTTGAGAGATATGTGTGTCCTGGGCTGTTGAGGGATAATCTCCCCTCAAAAAGGAGATTTCAAGGGTCAAGTTTTTCTCCTGAGCAAATAGTTAACAATTGAACAATTTATTATCATCAAATACTTCTCCAGTTGGCAAGAAGACAGATACTAGTCAACAGTAGGCTTACATTCCTGCCTCCTTCTGGCTCATTCACTCTATTTCCTAATGCTGCTTCCTCAGGCCAATGCTCCAGCAGTCTGGATTCACACTCCTGCCCCTACCCCACATCCCCATCCCTAACATATTTAATCTTGTCCAGCGCTTCAGAAAAATGGCTCTGTAAGAGGATGACTGAATCTTGTGTCTAGCCTTCAGCTTTTTAACTGAATGTACAAGTGCTGGCATCTTCTGCTTTCTTATTCCACAACTAAAACCTTAGATGTAGCTGTTGGCTTTGGAAGGTTCTGGTTTCTTTGGCCTTTATTACATAATTATCTCTTATACACGCTTCAGGTATTAGCATAATTAATATTCACTAAAAAGATGCTTCCATTCCTTCCAGACTGGATTAGATGCCATTTGGGAAGGGTTCTCTATTCCTTCATAGCAATATTTATCAAATTGCCAGCATTAATCCTTCACCTTTCTGTTTCTTTTTCCAATACACCACAGGAGGCTTGCAAACAGAGACTATGGATTTTTCTTCCTTGTGTATGAAAAATAAAGGCAGGATTTAATGCAGTGCCCTCTATTGTAAGCATTTTGAAATACAGTTGAATAGTTACTCTTGGACTTGACTAGTCCCATTGAATTTGGAAGTGTGGTAGCTGATTGCTGTTCTGGTGTTTTTGGAGAACCTCTACTCCTAGCCTAAGTATTAGAGTAATATTGGGAAGATTCTCTTATTGTCAGCTTTGTACAAGCAAAATGTTACATGTTATCTAAGATGGCACATTAAGCAACATGGCATCCTTTGACTTAAATAAGTCATCTAAAAATATTTTGGATCTTACCAAAAACAACTTCCCTTGCTGTTAACAGCATTTGGTGAAAGCACATCAAAAATACACTTGGCAGCATAGCACAGAGTGACAGTCTAATTTTAAGTCTCAAAATACAGTTATAATAATGTATTTACAAAGGAATTTGGGGTTCCCTTAAAGTTTCGTAGGTAAAAATAATTTGATAGATGTGAATTTAAACATCCATGCTGTATCCTGAAGGTTGTTTGTAATATCTATGTTAAAATACATAAAATCTATGTTAAAATAAAAAATGTAAAACAAAGCCTTAATTATTTTTGATAGGGATTATATCTATAAATAAAGTTCATTAAGATATTAACCAATTAATATAACTATATAAGTAAACTGAATCATATACTAAGAGGCACTGAAAATCTTTCCCTTCCCTAATAGTCTAGACAAAAAAAAAAAAAAAGTTTCGAAGGCATTCTAAATTAGTTTGTCTTAAATCCAGTAAACTCATTCCTATTTTTGTGCTGTGATGCAGAATTTACTAGGGTCGTAACTATCAGTGCATTAATGTAAGCTGTTCTTGGAACTACAGAGAGGGCCCCATAAGAGAGGTACTCACTGAGAGAAGAACCCATGAGATGTGGGCATAGTGACAGCATTCTCCCTATTGAAACGGAGACCTCCTTGACATTATTTTTTTGCACTGAAATTACCAAGTTGTTTGAGATAGTGGGGATGATCTAGGAGATATTTGAGTAATTTTTACTGCCCCCAAATAATACATCTCAACTCCTTATAAAGCACTTATAAAAAATAAAATAAAAATGCATCCACGTTGGGGAAAAGTGCCACTCATATTTCATCTTTGTTGAGGTGCTCATGAGTTAATGTTTTCAAATAACATTTATTACAGTGGCTTTATTTTAAATTGTCATTATCTCCAGACTTTTCAGTAACTCAAAATAAGCTCCAATATTCATTGTGTCCTTTCAGGGAAGTCAAGCCTTAACTTCTAAAATAAAAAGCAGAATCTGAATGAAACTAAAAATCTCTTTCAAATCATTTTTTTCTCTCCAAATATGGATGATGTCTGAAACATTAAAATATCGATGTTTTTCAAACACATATTCATATTTCATAGGAATCACAATTATTTTTCTCTTGAAGTATTATTTCACTGATGTAGGCAAGAAATAGAATTGCTTAATGTAGCACACGTATTTTTAGACTGTAGGGTATTTCTTATAGCTATCAAAACTATTTAGTTGTCATTTTGACATTGTCTTAGTATTTAGTCAAGTATTTTATCTACTTTAATAAGTAACATAAGAATTATTATGGATTTTCTTACATGAGAGTAAACATATTGAAAATTCTGAATTGATTTTACTCTCCCTGGGAATGTTCTTGATGTGTCCTCTAAATAAGAGAGTGAAGTAAAGTCTCTTTTTATTTTGTCCATTTTTCTGGGATCTCAATTGATGATTATGGAGGAATTTTTTTTTTTTTTAATATAGTTGCAAGGCAGTAGGAAGAATTTACTTCAGGGCAAGTGCTTTTGGTGACAAGCATGAAAATGGTTTGATAAGGACCCTACAAATGTGACTCTTTTGGTGTCCTGCCCAGTTTAGTTTTGATTCCTCCTAGTCCAAGCAAAATATTTTATAATGCTAGCTGTACTTTTGCTCATGTTCCTTTTTTCACTAAAATGTTCTCTCCGACATCTTTTCATAAAAAAATTCTCCTTATCCTTCCTTTCATACATTGGGCTTGCAAACATAGTTAATATCACTTGGGTCTTGAGCAATGAATTTCTTCTTTGACAGAATCAGATTTCTGAGTATGCAGACCTAAGGACAGATTCTGGAATCCAGTTAATAAGCCAAGGTGTAGGTCACCAGGTCAACAGATGGTAGGAAAACATTGTAGGACATATACTCCTCTACATTAATATCTTTCATTAGGTATAAAATTTCCCTATTTTCATTTTCATAGTTGCAAGTCTGAATCTCATGGATCTTCATAAGTACTTTGTGGGCAGATACCATCTATTTTTCCATAGTACCAAGCAAATTGCTTTATACAGATTAACTATGAAAAATCAAATTAAAAAGTTAAGTGTATAATTTTAAGTATGTGAACTTAAGCATAGGAAAGGAATTTGCTTGGTAACAAAGTGTGAATCTAATATGTGCTATTTACTTATTGAATTCTTTTGAAATGGAAATTCAAGCCTTGAGTGGATATATTTTCAAGATTTTGGGCTTTAACTGATGGACAATAGCTCAACATGAAAAAGTTCTGTATTGTAGTTGAACACTTTCATGAAATTAATGTTCTCGTGAGGCATGGTGGTTATGTTCCCTCAGAGAACAGATTGCCCATAACATGCTCTGTTTGTGATGGGATATTAAAGACCAGTTCTCATAATTTTTCACTCCATATTTAGAGTGGTGTCCACTGATGGAATACTGGAAATGTAATCAAATGTTTAGTTTAGTTAAAAGAAGAATAAATCCCTGTTTCTCAGAAATTCAGTAGAGCCCAAAATATAGGAAAGTGAGTGATTATGTATCTAAAAAGCACATAACTGATTTTCCATATGCATATATTTTTTCTAATGCTCACTCATAATTATTTAGAATTGCATAATCTCCAAAGATAACTGCAAGGTCATCACAAAAAAAATGTGTATCCAGAATTCATATAAAGTTTGAAGTAATGTTTATATATGAATATTGTCAACTTTTGGTTATCAAGTTGATAGGATGTTATGTGGATTGAGAAACTGACAAAATATATGTCTACTGGGCAGATAGTAAATGTTTTCAGCTTTGTGGGCCATATGGTCACTGTCAACACTACTGACTGCTCTATTCTGTTATTTATCATGAAGGCAGCCACAAGCCATAATCAAATGGGCATGACTGTGTTCCAATAAATCTTTGTTTATGAACACCGAAATTTGAATTTCATCTAATCCAATTTTACTAGTCTTTTTAGTTTGATTTTAGCCAATTAAAAATGTAAAAGATAATTCTTAGTCACAGGTGACAGACCTAATATGTCTTGTAAGTCTTACTTTGAAGATGTATCGTCTATAAACATAATCATACACGAACTATTACATAAACATCTTTGATCTCAGTCCCTGCTATTCTCAGCTTTACTCATTCTAATCTATTTATTCTAACTCACTCTGGAATGGTGTGTGTGTGTGTGTGTGTGTGTGTGTGTGTGTGTGTGTATGTTTGTGTGTTTTCCTCTTCCATGTAAACTTTATTGCTTCTGTATGTTAAATCATGCTTAAAAGTTCCTTCCACATTCAAAGATCTCCTGGACATTTAACTAATTTTTTCTCAGGATTTTTATGTTTTCTTATATCATGATAGTATTTGTCATTCTGCAAGGTAGCCATGCATAAGAGAGCTAAGTACGTTATTTTCAAGGAAAAACATCTAAATCAACCCTATAATTTTTAAGTAACACATTTACTCCTGAAATGTGTTGTGTAATATGTGGCAGATCAGAATCAGGAGTTATTTTTTTCCAAATGTTTATTCAATTGACCTTCTACAGTTAATTGAATAATCTTTTTTGTTTTCTAATTTTCCTTGTTGTTTTTTTTTTTACCTTAAATCTTTATACTTCTAGTATCTATTTTTGAATTGTTTTCAAATGTACCGAATCATTACTTATATATAATCTATATTTTAAAACTTACATTAAATGCATGCCTGGTGTTTATAGGTCAATTCAATATGACTTCCCTTTACAATATTGTTTTGATATTTTTAGTGAATCAATCTTGAAAAAAACTGACATCATCTTTCCAGTTAAAAACATTTTGTTCAAATGCTGGTTATGTGAAGCTCTTAAAATATTTACCTGGAATTGACATATTTAATTTTTCATCAAAGTAAAGAAAACCTATCTTTCTTTAGGTTCTTCAAAACTTTTGTATATTTTCTATAAATTCACATATTTCTTTTTAAGTTACAGAATCTTTATTGTGATGTTAAAAATAAAAACTATTTGATACATTATATTATGTTTGTATTAGAAATATGTCATATTCATGAAATTGTTCCTTTATGGAACAGTAACAGATATATTATTCAGAGATATGCTAAGTATAGCGTTTCATGGAATATGGCTATATATATATATATATATATATATATATATATATATATATAATCTTTAGTCAAGGTGATAGCTAATCAACTGTTATAGTATTTATTAATTAATTATTTTTGCTAATTGAGGAATACATGAAAATAATGAAGTAGAGAAAATGAATTCATTCTTTTAAAGATTTTATTCATTATTTTTTAAGAGAGAAGGGCAAGGAGGGACGAAGAAAGGGAGAGAAACTTTGATGTAAGGTTGCCTTTCACCTGCCTCCAGCTACAGACCTGGCTGGCGACCTGGCTTGTAACCTGGTTATGTGCCCTGACTGAGGAATTGAACCAGCAACCTTTGGGTTCACAGGCTGGCTCCATTCCACTGAACTACCTGCCAGAGCCCATATTTTATCAATCTGATCACCACACCTATTTTCCTTCAATATTAATTTTAACAAATATTGCAGGTGGTTTGTCATAGAAATTACAGATAGTCTCATGGTTTAAATTTTTAATAGTCCAAAATGTTTAAATTAAAGGAAAATTTACTCCAAGCCTCACTTCCTAAAGTAATTCTGATGATTAATTCTTTTATTTATTATTATATATTCCTATACACAAAACTTAAATGTATTTTAAAGCTGTCAATGTCCCATCATAAAAATAAGAAATTTAACACACTCAAATCATCTATTTCCTTTTGGTCCCTTCCACTCATTTCTAGTTCTTCTAGACATGTTTTTTTTTGGCTTTAAAAAATTATATTGCTTTCCTTTAGTTTTCCAAATCTAGTTGCCTATTGATGACTTGTTTTTTATGAAGATGAAGAAATCTACATACCCACCTTCCATCTTGCCTCTCCAATTTTGTTGGTTATTATTTTTTGTATCTTATAGATTATTTGGTTTTATATTGACTTAGCATCTAATTATGTCCTATGCTTGTGAGTTCATTAAAAACTTAAATTTACTAAATAGTTTTGGTCCATTTGTGGCATTCTACATTGTTGAAATTGTTGCTCAAAATACAGTCTTCCTTGAAGTGTCAAGGTCCAAAAGTCATTTTCCAAACCTGTCTAGTCATAAGAATAAATTAACAGAAGGTATTTAAATACCCAGATTTCAGCCCTGGCTGGTGACACAGTGGATAAGGCATTGGCCTGTGAACCCAAAGGTCACTGGTTCAATTCCCAGCCAGGGCACATAACCAGGTTGCAAATTTAAACCATGAGACTATCTATAATTTCTATGACAAATACATAAAATCTTTATAAATAAATAAATAAATGTCCAGATTTCTAGGCATCTACACTGAGGAACCTGATTTAACTGGTTTAAGGAAGCCTAAGATTAGTCTTAAAATCAGGAAAGATTAACTGAATCACTCCTTTGTCTGGGTCACTTCTGTAACCAGTATTTTTGCTTTTGTCATTGTCTCCCTTTTGTTTATGTGTCCATTTTTCATTTTTATAAAGATTTTGTTTCATTATTTTTAGAAAGAGGGGAAGGGAGAGCTGCAGAGAGGGAGAGAGACATCAATGTATGGTTGCGTCTCACCTGCCTCCAGCCACAGACCTGACTGGAGACCTGGTTTGCAACCTGGTTATGTGCCCTGGCTGGAGAATCGAACCTGCAACCTTTGGGTTCGCAGGCCAGCGCCTTATCCACTGTGCTACTAGTCAGGGCCCATTTTTCATTATGTTTAAGTTTAGTTATAGCATGATCACAAACTAATATACAAGGTCTTTGCAGAAAGTATGCAACACTATGAAAAAATAGAGACAATCATTGAAGAAGATACAATATAAAGAAATATTGTACGTAGGATAACATTACCTCAGTCCCCTTCAAAACAGGCACACTGGGAGCACACAAAGTTCTCCCAATCAACATCTGCTGCACTCTATCCCAGAGAAATAAACGGATTTATTTCCAAGTTTACTTTTTGTTTCATACCTAAATTTCTTCATTTCTGGTTTTAGTTGTCCTCAAATGTTCCCTGACCCTCGGTAGCCTGTTTATATTTATGAAAAATACAGTTCGTTAATAAATGTAGAACACATTAGGTGGTCAGCCAATTGGGTGTTCTCTGCAATCTACCTCTCCTTTCAAAGACAGGGCTTCTTGCAGTAATTATATAATAAAAGAAGACAAATATTTGAATGAATAGAAAATAAGAGCACAGGTCAGGGACATGTGTAATTGCCAAAATGTAAGCATTTTGTTCTGATATGATTGTAATTCTCATTTCTGCGTGAGGAACAGGACATGCTTGGAAGGCTGCTGCTAGATGTCTGGTGAGACAGGATAGTGGCCTAGGCCAGGAAACATAGTGGAAAGCAGTCCAGTTGGATTCAGAACATGTTGAGGACTTGCTGATGGATTAGAAGATTAAGTGTGAGAAATCAAGATCCATAACTAGCATATTGGGTCAAGAATAAAAATTAAGCAGCTCACTTTAGATAGAATAGAATTTTAGTATGAAGAAAGGTTAAGAATACTAATATAATAGATTAGATGCAAATAGTTTTCTATATTTTCTGAAAAGAAGGAAAAAGCTATTTTGTGGTCATTTCTATTTTGTAAATGGAGTTGATATGGGGTCACTCATTGAAAGTGAGAAGATATTTAATGGTAGAAAAGATACAAGCAGTTGAGAAAGGGTCATCCTGGAAAATTTAGTTGGGAAATATAGTACAATTACTAGGAAAAGCCATTTGTCCAGTTGCAATCTGTTTTGTTTGTTTGTTTGTTTGTTTGTTTAATTTAAAGACAGGATAATTTGTAGAGTAGCATGATATTTCTCCAGCAATCTGTTTATTTCCATTTTTCATCTACAACCCTCCAGCATACACACACACACATACACACACACACACACACACAGATATTTAGGTGTTGCAATTCTCTTAAAAGTTTGAATATTTACACAACTGTTGTGGTCTTCACAGCACTTTTCACCTTTCTAAAAATGGAAAAGCATGCTCACTTCGGCAGCACATACACTAAAATTGGAATGATACGGGGAAGATTAGCATGGCCCCTGTACAAGGATGACATGCAAATTCCTGAAGCATTCCATATTTTTTAAAAATTAAAAAATTAAAAAAATTAAAATGGAAAGGCATTGACTCTTTTAAAATAATGTTAAAGTGCATCAGACTTTCTTTACACATCCTAAGATATAGTTGTTCTGATTTGATGTAAAATCAGTCAAAATTTGGGAGATGCAACACTGCTATGTCCTACAATAATTCAGTTTACAGTAATGACAGTAATGAATTTAAACATAAACAGCAATACCTTTGCAGGAAACATGCTCAATAAATGAATGATTTCGTTGTGCTTGGGTTTCTTTTCTGACTTTTTCTCTGTTTCAGATGCTCACTGTTGTGCTCTACAGGTTCTGTGATTGGCAAACCAATCCCCTTTATCTCTGGGCTTGGAGTTTTGTCCTCTGGAACTCAGAAATAGAGAAAATCTATATCTTTGCTGAACACATTGTGGGTGGCAACAGATCCCTTCTTTCGTCCTGCCTTTCACTTTTCAGAGAGGTTGGTAATCACAATAGCATGAGGTGTCAACAAATGAACCATGTTCCTATCACCCCGAGTCTTATCTGGCTTTTTCCTTTGTAATGTCGTCTCTCCTTGGATGTGCTCACTTTTAACTTAGTAACATTTAGGAAGAAGCCTTTTATATGCATATATTTTGATAAAATCATAATAGTAACTGAGAGGTTATGACTATTCTTATCACTGTTATTTACTGGGTATATAATGTACACCATATACTGTAAGAGGGGGATTATATAAATTACCTCCTTCATTATATGTAATCACTGTAACTTCTGCAGAAAGGTGCAATTACATCACCAGGGATAAGGAATTTGTGAGCCATTGCTCATCAATGTCAACACACCAATAAGTGATAATGGCAGGACTGGACCCAGAGTGATTTTTGCCTAGTCAAAACATTTGTTTTCAACTTTCCTGGGAGCTAAGGAATAACAAGGATTTTATAGTAAAGATCTCCGTTATACAATGTGTTTAGTAAAGGGATAAGAAAAGTTCAGAAATTAGTAGCTAAATAAGATCATATTAACTCTGCATTAATATGAAAGTTATATCATTGGATTCCTATTATATGAGGAGTAAAATTTAAAACAGTAGACATGTTCTAGAAACATATGTCGGACTTTGGAAAGAAAAAATTGTTCCTTGAAAGAAAAGAATGTGGATTGAGAAAATCATCCAGGCCAGTGTGAGTAGTTAGTAATAATGGGAAGAACATATGGCTATGGACAATATGTGTAAAACTGTGATATTTAAATACTGAAAGCTTGAGAAATCTAGATAGGCACAGAGGGCAATGACAGTTCCTTGCTTGAAATGACTTGAGTACTACATATATGTTTCAGTAGAGCGGCAATATTCTGGGGATAACCCAATCCTAGCTACATTTTACATTGCCATTCTCTGGACCAAATACTGAGCAGGACAATCAATGTAAAGCATGAATTTTTCACTGATCTCCTGAGCACATTGTGAAATTCTTCCAGCTTAAGAGCCCGGCAAATAAATTATCTCAGCACATCACATACAATTGACTTGCAGGAAAGCAGGAAAGAAGGAAAAGAATAATGTAAGGCATCCTGATATATAAGTAAATGAATCCCTTTTGATCTAACCAATCATTCTTGAGTCCAAAATTAACACTGGCAAAATGAAATTTATTTTGAACACACTTTCTCTTTCTGGATAATACTTTAAAGGCATTGCTCTCTTTTTAGTTTGTTCTATTCTTTATGGGGTTGATAGCCTCTGTAATTTTTTCTCTAAGTTAGATATAATCAGATTTTATGTGGTCATCCAGGTTTTATTTCAAGGTAGCAATATAAATAAATTTTCATATACCATTGCTATTTTTCACTCAAACACACACACATCTATACATTCAGATCAAGAGAAAACAATGGTGTTTACATTTCAAGTTCTTATTTTGAATATAATCTTTAATTTCCTTTATAAATAATAATAAATTCTTCTTTCATAAAACAAATCTGAATAAGCCAGGAAATAGCCACACATAGGTAGTCACACCATCTTAAAGATCAAGCTTCTTATGCATTAAAGTTTTTTAAAAAGTGTTAAGATTTCATTTGTCAATTTTGCACACTATAGAATATGCAGATCTCTCCTATAGTATGACTTAATTCAATCTATTTTTAGTTAGGCATTATTTCCCATAGTGATTAAATTTTCTTTGAGTTGCCACATTTTTATATTGCCAGCTTTTGCAAATATGAGAAAAGTTTTATTTATTAACCAATCATATAAAGTTCAGATTAATTTTAAAAAACCCTTTTAAAGTCATTTCAATTTAGGATTTTCTAGTGTTGTCTGTTCATCTTTTCTGATTTCTTTTAATTGCCATTCCTCTCTTATCATTGCCCATCCCTGCTTCTCTCTCTTTTTCTTCCTCCTGTCATCTAGTATGTCTTTATCACTCATCCTATAGAAAATTTTATTTTGTCCTTCATGGGCTGTAACTGCTTCTATCATTAGTATTGTTGTCTGTAGATGACTCATAAAATTATGTCTCCTACTCAATAACATATCTTAAGTTTTAGTTTCATATTGTCAGGTGACTCACCTATAATATTTGTAATGTGTAGATAAAACCTCAACATCAATGTATTACAATCTGGATCTAGTATATTTCCTAACCAGGTAAAACTATTCCTTCTTTCTACCCATGACACTGCCATCTTTTTCTTTTCTTTCCTTGTTTCTTTATTTGTTTGTTTGTTTGTTTGTTTGTTTGTTTTTTTGACTATACTTAAAATCTCTGATTCATTTTAAGCTCCATTTGGTTATGGTTAATTATTTTTCTAAATAGTTACAATAAATGTACCTTTCCTTTTCTCTAGTACCAAATTAAAGACATTGATTAGCTCTTTCAGATTTTAACTATAAATTGGCCAGTTTTTTCACTCTTTAGTTCAGCATGCAGACTGGTTATCAATTTTTCATCCCTTAGTTCAGCACGCAGAATAGTAATCAGCCATCATGTGTTCAATCAATATATTTTGATTACCTTTTGATTACCAATATATTTTGATTATATTAATTCTTAGAAATTGTGGACAGTATTTCCATCTGACTTACTGCTTTCCTTCACTTGGCTCCTGTTGTGATTTTTTATACTCCTATGCCTAAAGTGCAAAAACCACTAAAAATGTTCCTAGTACCTCTTACTCACTAGATGGTTTAGTAACATCACAGTGTCATGAAAGTTAAGTCCTCATGTTACTTGACAATCATCCTACCTGCCTATTTACCAAAAATTCAACCAAATAATAATGTTGGAAATAATAGACTTATGAAGATGGGAGAGCATGAAATAGAGAGTAGCAGATGATTTGTGGATTACCAATAAAGATGAGTTGCATCTGATTTAGTGGACTGATGGTAGTAGTAAGTAGAGCCAGTGGTTCATGATTGTATAACCTGCATAGTCTCACAAAGTCTCGCATTCAAAAAAAGCCTATGCTTTGTTTAGTGCTTACTGTAGCCATCTTAAAATTCATGATAATTTCTGTACAAGAATCACCATGATTTTCTTTTTTGCTCTTTATCCAATTATGCAACTGGTCTTGACATCACCAAGGAAAGAAAAGTATCAAGGCTAATGCCGGGACAATTTGTGTGTGTGTGTGTGTGTGTGTGCATGTGTGGATGCTTAATCAACTTCGTTCTCCCATCTCATCTCAAAAAAGTGTTAATAAAATTAACTTTTTAATATATGAAAAACATTGTCCATATATAGCTATAAAACTTAGTATTGCATTTCATTTTCATATTTTTTTCTAGTTTAACTGAAAGCCAAAGAATCTGCTTGAACCTATATCAGTGCTTTCTATATGGTACTTTGTATTTTCTAAATAAATCTATTCATGCACACATGTATAAAAATATATGAACACATATAAAGTTCATACACATATAAGGCATACAAATACACACACACTATTTTTGGCTGAAAATAAGAAAAATGGTATAGAAATTTTTGTGGAATAAATTTTTTAAATGTCTTCCAATTCCATTTGAGCATTAGAGCAATTTAAATCCATTATAGTTTACAATTAGCAATAACGTGCTAAGGGAATGGGTATGCACAGAAAATTGTGTGACAAAAAAAACACAATCAGTAAACATTTTAGTATTTAATGAATAAAAATTCAAACAATGAGATAATAACTTTTAGCTATTAAATGAGCAAATTGAAAAAGAAATGTGCTTTCTCAGGAATAGTGAGGTGTCAATTAATGTTTCCTCTAATGGTGTTGAGGAGAGGTAGAGTTATCTTATGTTTTGTAATATATTCCTGTATTTTGATTAGTAGCTCCATGTCCAGCAGTCTATTCAAATGCAGCAGTCAATAACCTAGGAAAAGATTAACAAACAGAAATGTTCATAGAAGCATTAATTATATCAAAATGTTAGAAACATCATTGGATTGGCAACAGAAGAAAGATTAAATTAAGTGTATTACATACATGTTGTGCAATATGATACTGATAGTTTTTGGAGAATTTTGCATAAGCACTTTTAATTGCAAATTTAAAAGACAAGATATATGCATAAGTTTCAATGTGTATTATAAATATTTCTTAAGGAAGACAACAATGAAAATATAAGTTTAGAGTTACTGTGGATTACTGTCCTCTCTGGGATGACATTAGAAAATTAAGTATAAAGGATGGGGTTAAAGTAGGTTTACAGTCATTCATATGAAAAATAAAGCCCTGGCTGGTAGTACAGTGGATAAGGCACTGGCCTGCAAACCCAAAGGTTGGATTCCCAGCCAGAGCACTTAACCAGGTTGCAAGCCAGGTCTCTAGCCATGTCAGTAGCTGGAGGCAGGTGAAAGGCAACTATATATTGATGTCTCTCTCCCTCTCTGCTGCTCTCCCTTCCCCTCTTTCTAAAAATAATAAAAGTCTTAAAATATAAAATAACAAAATTATTTTTAAATGATGATACAATAATTAATAAATGATAATACAATAATAAACTTTGTGTTTCACACGCTCACAACTATATCCCTATCTTTGTTCACCTTGTAGTTCTGAAAATTATTTGGTCCACCAGAAGTTCTTATTAATTTAAAATTAATTATATAACCCTTATTTTTATAAACATAAGTTATATAAAAATGACTAAACATTTGCCTCTTTTCTGGTATTGTAAATCTTATATACTGAGTGCAAAATAATATTCCTTTGATGATTAAGACTCTTACAATTCTTTAGGGTCATCAAAATGTCAATATTCATTTTCTAAAGCCAAAAAGTAAATACAGATAAATATGGTAGGTTGAACTTAGTGAGTGATGTCCTCAGGACATTTCATGGAAGCTATATTTTCATTTTTCATATAAAGCTCCCTGGTAAGAATTTAATTGTGATTTGTCTTTGTCTTCTATTAAATAAGCACAGAAGCAAATATAATTTATTTGATGAACACTTACTGAGCATTTACAATTGGGATTCAACTAACTTTTATTTGAAGCATTTTATACGTCATGGACTATGCTAGTCCTTTTTACATGTGGATAGCTCTTTAAGGATTGTGACTGCTCTGTAAACTGAGCAGGGCTTCCCTCATTACAAGTCTGGTAGAAAGTTCAGGGAATAGAACAACCTGGTTAAGCCACTCTACATTTAATTTGAGTGGTAAACATAGGACTTAACCCCAGATCTTCCAATTCAAATGTATAGTTTATCTACGCTATACCAAGCTACATTTAGATAAACCATGTTACAGGTACTCATTAATAGCTTGCATTTATTTAGGAGATGTATATACATACACTATGCAAACATATATAATGATAAAGGAGGCAAATTTACATATATGTTACAATATGTTTAGCACTTTTCTAAGCATGTCAGATATTTTATGTCCTCATAAGGGGCCCAAGAAATAGGTATAATTGTTATGGACATTTTACTGAAGAAGAAACTAAGCACACATAATTATATCTTCCAAAGTTTGTTTGGTTCTGGATTCTGTGTTCTAACTTCTAAGCCACATTGTCACTATCATACAATTTGTCAAAATGAGATATCTGCAGACTTTTAAAAGTATCTTATGGCCCCAAAAAGGCTAGTAAAAGCAAGGTGCTTTTTCACCTCTAAAGAATGGGTAAGGCAGAGGGGCAAGAGAAAATAAAGGAGAGGTAGTCATCCCGAGCCTGAGGGAGAAAGGGAAGTTGACCATAATATTAACTATGTCAACTGGTTGAATGTATCATGATTTGGCCAATAAAAATGTGAATTACTTTAAAAAGATGAGAAGTAGCTATAAGCTTCTGAAAATGAAGTTCTCAATATTTTAGAATTGGGTAAGATCATTGCCACATACATTTTGGTGTTATCCTTTTATTAACAATGCCTATTCATATTTTTAAAAATATTCTATTCATTATTTTTAGAGAGAAGAGCAGGGAGGGAGGAAGAAATGGAGAGAAATGCCAATCTATGATTGCCTTTCACCTGCCTCCAGCTATGGACCTGGCTGGAGACCTGGTTTGCAACCTGGTTATGTGCCCTGACTGGGAATCAAACCAGCGACTCTTGGGTTCGCAGGCCAGCACCAATCCTCTGAGCCATATCAGCCAGAGCTCATATGTACATTTTTGATGACTCTATCACATAATTAATTTGCATTGAAATTATTTTCAGTAGAAATCTCTAAGTCTTATTCACAAGTTTTGATTCTGAAATTTGTCTCCATTACCACATATTTAATACCCTCCTACTTTTAGATTCAGATGTAGTATTTTTCTTGTTAGGGCTGATAGAACATTCAAGTTTTTCAAGAGCCTTAAACAGTTTCAGTTCTTCATCCAAATATGCTGGCTTCTTGTAATATATGAAATTTTCTATGGACAGCTTCAGTGTTCATGGCAATGATAAAAGCAATGATGAGTTGGTTTGGAATCTGAGCTCTGAAGCTTCTAGAAACCTTTTTCTAAGTAAGTGGTTCTGCATGTTCAGCACATGTGTACAGTGCCTTAATTAGTTGCTACACTGAGTACTTTTACTAAGACTTATGAAATATCAGGAACTCATGAGAGATGTAATGATGACATATAGAAAGATTACATATATCTATCATTTATAGTGCAACAATGATCTCTTTTACAGATTTAAAGTGTATATACAATAAAAGTTGAGGAGCTTTGCATTTTTGTTTTTTTTTTTTTGTCAATTATCAATACTGTCCCATTAGATCCAAACAAGTTCATTGGTTCTTTGATATTTTGCAATCACTGAAAAACACTTCTAAAAAAAGGAAAAGTGCATTTATTAATCTAATTATTATGGTAAGTAAAGGAGTTGCTACTTTTTAAAGTTAATCACACATATATTAAGTATGAAATGTTTTTGATAGATGTCTTTATTGACCTGAATCAATATTTTTTTAGTAATTTGCAATTCTTAATCTGAAGTATGATAACAGAATGAATAAAGGTGGATTTTATTGACTTGATTAGGCCATTTGTCACCTTTAATCATACTATTGGAGGTCATATTTTTATCAACATGCTTCTTCTCTTGACACATATATATATATATATATGAAGTAAATAGTTTCAAAGGATAAAATGCATTACTTCATGTTTTCACCAGCTGAATATCTTCATTAAAAATCAGATTATTTAAATTTTTAGTTTTATTATTTTAGTAATCATTTCAATTTAAAACTGAATCATGGTATTATGTTTGTGTAGTTGCTTATTCTAAAAGCTGAATTATAAAAAGAGCTAGCCCTATATTTTCTTTACATTCCTTCATTATTTAGATTTGAAAATGTTGCATAGCCTCATGAGTTTCCAGGGTAAAATTCAGCATGAGATGTCATCTAAAGAGAGAATTTGCCAAGGCTTTTTCTCTCAGAGAACAATCACAGCTTAGCATTACAGTTTTATCTTTCTAGTTTCTACTGTCTGACCAGCATCAATCGTACGTTAGATGCTTCTCTGTCACCAGTGAAAGTGATTCTTATAAGTCTTTCAAGGTAACAGAACAGGGGATTCTGGATCAGAAGTGTCCATGCTTTCAGTTTCAGAGATTACCTTTGTAATAAATTCTACTGACTGAAATATTGTCCACTTTTCTGAAGTAATCTTTGACATAGCAGGAAAAAAATAACATCCGCCTTTACCACCTGGCTTTCCCCAAGCAGCATGATCCACATTGGCTCATTTACTTTCTTCTTTTGAACCTGAAAATACAAAAGATGCACTAAGTGGATGACAGCTTCATCTTTCTATGGCTAGGGGAAGTTGGCACGGTTTCAGATACCCAACTTGTGAAGCCATTTAAATCCAGTGTACATTGCATCATTGGTTTTGTGGAAAGTCTAGAGACCTTAATCTGAGTGCGGTCTTAGAGACACAAATTCCCCTTGGTGAATGGGTTCTTTTTCAAGAACTAAATATTATTGCTTGGCAATGCTGACAAATCCCTCTGCATGCCATCCCACTTAGGAGCAAGTGCCTGTTGACTTCAATTATGACTGCCCACTGGATGTGCTTATTACAGTCTTATCCAGGGAAAGCCACCAAGGAAGGCTAACAGAAACACATTTTGTTTTCAAGTTTATCCCTGGGATGCTCATTACTGGTGTCTCAGCAAAAGCTTCAGGAACAAGCTGGCAAACATTTTATTTCATTCAACTAGAGGAGGCCAAATAACCAGTTGGTCCTCTCTAGAAACAGCCATAAGGTGAAATTTTAAAATTAAACTATGTGACCTCTTACAGACCAAAAGTTCTTATACAGTATCTTTTAATGTTTTTTTAAATTGCATTTATTTTTAGATCAAAACATTTACTTTATTTTTTAAAAGAGATTTTATTCATATTTTTAGAGAGAGGGGAAGGGAGGGAGGAAGAAAGAAAGAGAAACATTAGTGTATGGTTGCCTTCACCTGCCTCCAGCTAGGGACCCGGCTGGACACCTGGCTTGCAACCTGGGTATGTGCCCTGGCTGGGAATTGAACCAGTGACCCTTTGGTTCATAGGCCATTTCTTTTTTTCTTCTTCTTCTGTTTTTTTTTTTTTTTTTTTTTTTTTATAACTATTTTTTTTCATTTGTGCTCCAAGGGCTTCATCAATGCAGAAAGATTCAAAATAGATTATTTCCAATGACCAAAAATGAATAAGAATTTATGTCTGATTACTATGTAAGGAACACTTCATTGAAATCAGAAGTTGCATGAGAGAGGATGCATAAAACACAATACAACATTAGCTCATTCATTATGCTGTTGCTATTGTTTCTGCTCCACTTTTCCTTGAGAGTTTAGATTGTGGACCTGTCCCAATTCTAATTGACTTCTAACATCATCTGTATGACTAGCTATGCATTTAACTGCACAATTCCTTTCCAATTAGAAACAATCCAATTAAGTGCCTCTTTCATTGTGTTTGCTGGTTTGCTTTATCATACCGGAACCCCCAACCAAATTAAATCCCTCCAGGTTTTACACCACAGGAGCTGAAGAAAGGTAGTCAAATAGAAGTCTATTGCAGGCAATGCCTTTGATCCTTCTATCTCTTTGACCTTTCTTGAGCTGGGAGAGAAAAGAGGGATGATTAGACATGAACTAACCTTTATTAAAAGTTGACCACAATTGCACAGATTTTTATTATTTTTTACGGAGAGTGTCTGAAGTGAGGCTTGCCTTCCCAATTTTAAAGAGAATCCTCCTGAGGTTCAGAAAAGGAACACAGCAGGTTCAGGTACAGAGAAAAGTCTGAGCAGGGATTTGAGCCCATGTCTCTTGGCCTAAGAGACCCTTTCCCCTCTAGCACACTGCCTGCCCTCCCTTCAGTCCTTCTTAAACTTAGGTCTTATGAAGCTTGGGCAATAGGCATTTAGAGCACCAACTCACCAAAGCAAGCAACGCTGCTCTCTTAGCGGTGGCAATGACTGAAGGTCTTGTATAATTCTAAATACATCTGCCAAGACATCCTTGGAACAGCCATTCAATTTAGAAGAACTCCTACACGTGTTTACTACACTGCTTTAAATGGGGATGCATGATGTTGTTAAGGAGTGAGTGTAGGGTGACTTTGTGTTGGGAGAAAGTGCTGAAGTTATTTCAGCTTTCACATCAATTACGGATACAGCCCATCAGTACTGGAATCCTATCAAAAGCTATGTACATTACAAATTGTTTTAATTTATTCTTGAGTAATAGGAGGGGTGTGTATGCGTGTGTGCGCGCGCGTGTTTTCCTGGCACAAGCAGACAGGGGCAGGAAAGGCATTGCAGTTCCTATTCATCTTCACAATTACAACGCTGACCTCTAAGGGAAAGCCCTATCTCATGGAAACCCTCCATGTCTTGAGTACTTTGGGGTGAGGTATTAAAGAGCATCACTCAAGCTAAATCTCCCCGCTACCACCGGACTGTGGATCACTGACGAATGAGCCAGCAGTTAAATGCTCAGCAGGCTGTGACGACTTAGCACGGGAATAGAAAAATTTATTACCAGCCTGCCACCCCAGCGCCTGCCCGCCCTGCTTCTTCTGTGGTTCCCTCCTGGTCTCTACTCCCACTCCATCTGACAGTCAAACCCTCCCTGGCTCCGCCGTCCCCGTACCACCCCCCCTCCCCCCGCCCCCCGCGGCAAACTGACGGTCTAAACTGTCACCGAGTCCTGTTCTTCATATTTCAAAAGCCTCGGTGCTGAAGACGATGCTATGGGTCCAGGGTTTAATTTTTCTATTTTCTATCGGTATTATTGATGGCATTGCTTTCCCCATGACCTTGCTCAGGGGGCTAAAGGGTGTCCGCGGGGCGTACTGTAGACCGTGTGCGCCCCCGAGTACGCACGACGACGGCGGGGGCGGGAGGAGGACGCCTCGGGAAGGCGGCTGGGAGCGAGGAGGGGAAGGAGGAGAGGCCGGGAGAGGAGCGATCGGGCGGACCTGCGGTGCCAGCCAATCAGAGGCGCGCTCCGGAGCTGCAGGAGACCGAGCCGCGGAGCCGGGGCTGGCAGGAGCGCTGAGCCCAGTCCGGGCTCTCGGAGGGCTGGAGCTGCTGCGCCGGAGCGCTGGGAAAGTCCCCTCTTCTCGTCTCAGACCTTAAGTTCCTTCCAGCAGTTAGGGCAAGTCAGCCAAGGTAAGGCTTCCATAAATGCCACTTTACAGTGTAGTGACATTAGTATCTTTGGACAAGGGGGCTGCGTCCCCAGTTCTGAGTCAAAAAAAAAAAAAAAAAAAAAAAAAAAATTTGGTGAAATCTGCCTCTCGGATTGGTTTCACAGGATCTGGTGCCAATGGGAAAGTTGTGGCTAATGCTTCGTAAGCCTTATCGCTAGCATGCAGTTTTTATTTTTCCTGAAGCAGGAATGTTGTCACAGAGCTTATGGAATGTGAGTCTAATAATCCAGCTGGTTTCTGTTTGTGTTTATCTGTGGATGTGCCCTGCCCCTGAAGAAGTTGGAAGGATACTCCGCAAGGCGCATTTGAATAGTGATGGCATCAAAATCAGCTGTCATGTCTATTTGTCTTTCAAAGTGAGGGAAAGCATTGCCGGAATAGAAACAGAGAGGCTGGAATTGAAATTTTGATAGTGCTTTTAAATATTGCCTTTCCAGCACCCTTCAAATTACATGCTATCTGAGCACTGAAGCTGCAGCAAAGCAAGGCTCATTTTCCCTTTTCTTCTTTCATTCCTTTTTTTTTTTTTTTTTTGCTGGATGAATCACTTCCATAAATGCTTGTTAAAGCTTAAGATGAAACTTTTACTTCTTTTAAAGGGCACTGTAAATGATGCATGAAAAGGAATTAGGTGGGCTCTTGTGATCCGAAACATACTTTATTTAGTATATGCACTGTTGTTTGTTAACTCTGATTCATTCCCCTTTCTTAACTTCCTGAACCTGATCAGTTGGGGTCTGGAAATAACAATGATTTTGTCTTCATCTTCGTATCTTACAAACGAGGTAAAATTATGCCTTATACATGTTTACATGCCTCTGTGCGCGAGTGTGAGTGTGTGTGTGTGTGTGTGTGTTGTGCTTTCAGATGTAGAAATAGGAAAATGTACCATATGTAACAGGTGAAAATAGAATTTTATTGGCTAATTATTAAAGTATTTATTTGTATTAATGCTTGATGTATTTAATGAACTTTTAGATTAATCCATAGTAAATGATCTTTGCTATTTGCCTGCTAGAAACCAGGAGATAGTAAAATAAAAATCTTAGCTATAATGATTATGATCTTCCGTTTGCTCTGGTGATGGCATCAGTGCCTTGAGCAGAGAGAAACAGATCAGAGAAAGATTTTATTATGCAGCCAAAAAAAGAAAAAAGGAAAAAGAACTACAGATGCTGGCTGTGTTTGGGAACCTTTATTTTCCTCTCTAGGATCACCCACAGATTTTTCAAAGCAGGGTGCTTTCCTTCTGCAGTAATTGTTTCTCTCTGTTTTGGCCGACTTGTATTTTCAGGGAGAATATTCTAAATCAAGAGTTTGGGATCCAGATTAGGTCTCCTTTGAACCTTGTTGGATGTGTGGAGAGGAAGGAGGGAGGTTTGGATACTGGTGAGAATTAGTTCTGGAGCCTTAGCACCCTGGTCCAAGTACCAGTCATCATCACTTCAGCATCTTTCAAGCCTCCTGTGTATGTAATTTTTGATTTCCTGATAATAAATTAACCTAGTATAGGTCAAGACTTTTCTTTACTTAATGAGGCACTCATTCAATGGTCCTTTGGGGATAAGTCTTATAAACCTTAGTGCTGATGCTTTTTCACAGAGGTAGCCAATTTAAGGGGCACTGTAACAAAATTTATGCTCATGGTCAAATTTGATCTCCTAGCTGGACAACAGTGGGAGGTAAAAAAAAAAAAAAAAAAAAGATGATTTCCTATTTCAAATGCAACAGGAATATCCAAATGGAGGTAATCCAATAGTAAAAGAGAAAATAATAGTAGAATGAAGGGAAATGACAGGACACCCTAGCTGTTAACTCTCTATCCAGTGAATGTCAAATATAATTTGTTACAGAAATTGCAAGCATGGGCAACAGCAACCAGCACTTGAGTAAAGTCAATATGTGAGCAAATAGGAAACTATTATTCCTCCTGATGACCTGCTTCACATGGTATAGTTGAATCATGAGAATGAATGAGTCACTTAGCCTAAGTTTATAAATTCTTTATAGGAAGGCACTATATAAAGTAAGTAGAAAGTACCTTTTCCATTTGGCTCATATATATTTGGCATTTTGGCATTTTGTTGATTTTTGTGGGCTGTTGAATACAGATCACATTTTTTTAAAGTTTGTGTGTCCTACTTTTCCTATATTTAGTGTGTTGATAATTACAAGGTTGCAGGATACCTTATTTCTTTGCAACCTGATAAAATTGCCGTTTGGAATCTGAACATGTGTGGTCTCTTCAACAGACCAGAGGTAAAACATTTTAACTTATTAACTTGGAAACATTTACTTATCTGAAATGACTATATCAGTTGCAGCCGAATATAGTGAAAAGTTAAGAGAAAGAGATTGAACGACTAAAGATAACAAGGGTATAGGGTGTTCGTTTGCTTTTCTTAATAAAGCATTAAAATCTGTAATTTACTTCATTATATCCCTTTCTTGTAGTTGGACTATACATGTCCTATAATTATACTGTAGATTAGAGCTTGTTAAGTTTAGCGCCATTGAATTTTGGGTTGTATAATTCCCATGCACTAACAGGATCAGTTTTCTACCCACTAGATGATGGAAACAACACCCCCAAGTTGTGACAACCAAAAATATTTCAAGATGTTTTTTAACTAGTCCCCATGGGTGGGGGCAAAATTTTGTCCATCTTCTATTGAAAACTATTGCTAGAGGGGAAAAAAAACTAAAGGATGTGTACAGAAAAGGGCATGGGATACACTGTTTGAGTAGGCGAGTGTCTATGTATATATTCCTTTTGGGTGTCTATGATCATTTCCTTTCTCTTGCTCTGAATAGATTTCAACTTTCATTACATCCTTAATGAAAAACGGTGGAAGAGCTTATCAGTATGTTTTCTGTAAACTAAAAGTCTTGTCTGTGTATTATACACTATATATGTTTATAAAGTATACATAATATGATGTATATATATATCATATATTATATACTAATATTTGTGGGAACAAGAGGAAATAAAAACTGGGAAAAGGAAATGGTATATATATTATACATATCTATATAAAGGCTCAGAAGAGCTATTCACTCTAGTAATCACGTATACTTGAAGTACTTTGTGTTCAAAGACTTCATAAATAAAAATAGAACATCTTGGTTTAAAAAAAAGCAGAGTTCACAGGTTGCAAGCCAGGTCTCCTGCTAGGTCCGTAGCTGGAGACAGGTGAAAGACAACCATACATTGATGGCTCTCTCCCTCTCTGCCTCCTTCCCTTCCTCTCTCTCTACAAATAAAAAATCAAATCTTTTTTAAAAAGTTCATAACTAGGGGTGATATAGAGCATAATGGAAAGACTACTAAGCTTAATGATTTAAAAACATGGCAGAACTTGGACCCTGCCTTGGATTACTTGTGTCACACACATGCCATTTGTATGTATAGGTCATTTTCCTCATTTGCAAAAGGAGATCAGAATAGGCATGAGAACCAAGTAATACCAAGTGTTGAAATAGGTTACAATCTATAAAGATCTACACTATTGTTGGTAAATTATCACAATTTCACAATTCAATATGAAATCTTTGTGAAATCTTTGTGAAATCAATGTGAAATCTTTGTGAAATCAATGTGAAATCTTTGGTGATTTATTTGATGATAATTGATTCAATATGATGAATCTTCCAGCTAAAAAATTATCTTTAAGAAGTGACAGTATTAGCTTTTAAACATTTGTCATGGATGAAGTACTATGTTTTCATTTTGAAATATGTGAGTAAAAGTATGGATAAACTTCAATTTTCTCATATATGTCCATCCTTCCCCTAGTATTCACATTTATAATTTGTTTAAAAATACAATACTAAAACATAGAATGCAGCTTGAAATACACTCTTCAACAATAATCACTATTACCAGTTTGGTATATGTTATTAAATAATTTAAAAATAAATAGGTTAATATGGATACTTGTATATTATTATAAAGTAAAAGTTATATAAAGATGTATACATTCAAACAGCATATATAGACAACATATCTTTAGATAAAATAAACAATTTGATATGATTGCCAACTAATTTTATAGCATGGTCATTCTTCCATATAATCATATTGAGAATTTGTGAAAATTTGACAAGACTCCAGTATATTGTTATGCGGAGAACTGATATTTAACTCTGGTTCAGTGTTAAGGACACACATTTGTTTACAGCTTTCTCTTTCATTAGGTCAAGGTAATTTCGGATTGGTCAATGACCCTGGCCCCATTGAGTGACATGCATGTTGACTAGTAAATATGATTGTATAGCTATACTATCATTCACTTGAGTAATCCCCTGTATTTTATTAAATGAAGAGTAGGAGAAGTCCAACATAAACTAAATAATTTAGAATCTATTATTGCTGATAGTGTTTTAAGTGTGGTAAGAGTTCCAGAAGAATGAAAGGACAGTGGGGAAATGCAGGAGTAGATGTAACAGGAATATTTTAGAGTATTTTAGAGTACCTGGAAATGTGTGGTTGTTGCTTCTGTGGGTACCGGAAATTCTATGTGAACTTCGAAATTGCTGAGCCACATCCATTAGGATGAGAATAAAATGAACAAAATGTGATCTATAAAAGTATTAGTGTGAACTACATAAATAAAGCACATATTTTTCTTATGCACGCTCTGTAGGACTATGTCTTATTTCATATTTTACTCTCATTGCGTAAGATATGACAGGTGAATAGTCAGTAATGAGTTCCTGTATTGTAGATGGCTTCACTGAACAGAGAACTGGAGCCACCATTTCATCTCATCTTGAAATGACCATAACATCTTAAAATAAATATCAATCGTCATTATATATATATATATATATATGCAAATATGATGTGACTGGCAGTCTCAATCCCATTATTTTCAGTCAGTCTAATACCAGAAGTTTTTGTTATTGTTTTCTTGTTTTTAAAGATTTCATTTATTATTTCCAGAGAGAGAGGAGGGGAGAGAGGCAGAGAGGGAGAGAAACATCAGTGTATGGTTGCCTTTCACCTGCCTCCAGCCACAGACCTGGCATGCAACCTGACTTGCAACCTGGCTTGCAACCTGGTTATGTGCCCTGGCTGGGGAATCGAACTAGACACCTTTGGGTTCACAGGCCAGCACCTTATCCACTGTGCTATCATCCAGGGCTAATACCAAAGTTTTTAAAAATTCAGATATATTTATTTGGGTTAAACTTACAGTTATCAATGGGATTTAGATGAAGACTGGATGCCATTGAACTCTTCAATGGATAACCTATTGGGTTATCATGTTAAGAAGAACTTTTGAAACCAATATTGATATTGGCAAAGGTGTGATACATCTCTTTTGTTTCTAGATGGAAGTGAAAATTAATATACCAGATTTGAAAAACAATTTGCAATTCAATGCCAGAGACAGGAGAAGACAAGTCCACTTATATGCAACTTTTTCAGTAGGATATAATCAAAAGTATCAAAAAGTTGAAATTAATTTAAAAATTTGAATCAATACACATGATAAATTTATGAAAGTGGAATGTAATATATTAAACTTGATACAAAAATGTTAAGTACTATGATTTCAAATATTCCATTTAGTTGGATAATGTACTGAGACAAGAATGCATATTCTCCCAATTTTTCTATAGATTTATATGTATTATTTATATATAAACACATGGAATTAGTACATTTTAGCTGCAATGTGTGATATAATTTAGATGTAAATGAAAATATAAAAGAAACTTATTTTGGTAGTATGAGGTCTTGATGCTTTTATGGAGAACCTGCTTCTTGGCTGATTGGTTCAATTTAACTTATCAAGAGCTGAGAAAGCCTTGCATTATGGATTAAAAAGTAAACCAGTTCCTGAGGGCTTATCAGTAAGATTTTTAATTCTGATGATTGAAACTGTACTGTTGGGAACTGTGAGAATTCCTTCCTTCCACCTTCTTTTAGTTCTTACAGCCAGACTAATAAAATTGACAAGACGAGATGAATGGGGGGAAAAACCAATTTAATGCATGTGCATGGGAGAAACAATGTGATGCTTAGATCATAAAGTGAAACTCAAGTAATGATCAAACTAGGCACCGTTTTATACCTTTTAGACAAAGAAACAATAAATTTGTGTGAAATTGATAGGACAAGGTTAGTGCTCATTAGAAAAGAGTCTAAGCAAGCTTTGCACTTGAGTAGTAAATTAGTAAAGGCGTTACCAGGTTTATTTATAGGGCTTTTAGACTCTGCACATTACAACTCTTGTGATCAAGTTTTCCCTCAGCCCCTCAGAAGCGGGGGAAGAAAAGATGAAGGTTGTGCTGGAATGAAAGGAGTAGGAACAGAAGAGGCTGGATGGTATATTTAACTTGAAAATAATGCAGATAGAACTTGTTGCTGTATAGGGTATAGAGGTAGTGGGGGCAAGTGAGGTTAGGGGACACATTTTGTTTGCAGTTGTAGAGAGTTTGTAAGCCCAATGAAGGAAAGAATTAGGGAAAAGTAAGTCTGGCAGGGGAAGGAGGTCAGGCAGTAGATAGGGAGAAATTAGGTTTATTTATTTTTAGATATACATATATGTCCAAGTGGGAATGGAATGGAATTAGTTGGATATGTAAGTGTAGAGTTCCTAATAAAGCTGTCCACTGGACATTGGAAATCAAGTGATCCACTCAGATTGCATTTAAAGTATAGGCTGAATGTGAATGAAAAGAGGAAAAACACGAGGGCCAGAAGCCACAGCAACCCAACACCCATTAATTGGAAAAATTAAGAAATCCAGCACAAGCAGCTGAGAAGCAGCAGCTGGAGAGGGAGGAGCAGACCGCACCAGGGAAGTAGCTTGAAAGTCAAAAAAAGATGGATTCAAGGAAGACACTGTTTCAAAAAAGCATTTTAAATTACTGAAATGGAAACTACCAAGCACATATAAACACATATTCTTCAACATAAACATTCTGGAGATTTTTATTTAATGTATGAGACATTCACTTTCTTAATGTTTTATTTTTTAAAGATTTTATTTATTATTTTTCAGAAAGAGGGCAAGGGAGAGAGGTAAAGAGGGAGAGAAGCATCAATATATGGTTGCCTTTCACCTGCCTCCAGCTACGGACCTGGCTGGAGACCTGGCTTGCAACCTGGTTATGTTGCCCTGGATGGGAATCCAACCAGCGTTCTTTGGGTTCTCAGGCCGGCACCTTATCCACTGTGCCACCAGCCAGGACTCTTAATGTTTTCTATAAAGTGAATCTTTGAAGGGTTTTATTCATTATAGTGGTTTACTTTTTAAAGACATCTCTCTATTTATAGTAATTATCAAGCCAACGTGAACCTGACATCAGTAGCAACTGGAAAGTTTCTTGATGTCATAAAAGCAAATATTGACACAAAATTATTGGTTAAATTACCTATGCATTTTGTTCATTAATATAGTTTTGTCCTCTATATTTTATTGACTTTATATAGTTTGATGTTACGTTTATTGTTTTTCACATCTGAAAAGTTAGCAACTTAAAATATATTTTCTTTATTGGTAACTGAAAATTTTGCTTCTTGCTACCCCAAAATTAGGCTGCAAACAATTATAATAAAGTAAAAGTAGATATGAAAACTATAGTCAATATTCCAATTAAGGGACTATAATTTTTCTCTACCTTTCTACACGTGATTTATGTCCAGCCTTTTAAGTGTGGGAGAAGTACATTAAAAACCTAGATTTAAATCTGTCATTTCAGCCGCAGGTACGAAATGGCTATAAAGTTGTGAAACTGATCTGTACGCAAGGCTGCTATCCCATAGATTATTTCAGTGATTCTCACACCAGTTAAAGTGTTCTTTTCATTGACCTTTTCTAACACACACACGCACACATATACACACTCGCACACAACCTTATGACTTGGCAATCACATTCTCTTTCTTAATCTAAAGAGACCACAATCAGCTTGGTTAGGACCTTATCAATCAAGCTTCACTTTCAATATTTCTATTCTCAGAATAATGTGTTAGTGCTTCTGAAGCCCAGTTTTATGAGAGGAGTCACAATAATAATTTGAACAACTTAAGTAATTTATAAGTACTGTATGTGACCACATTGAAAGTTAATGTGACAGGCAAAATAAAGGCCCTCAGAGCTACTCAAATCCTAATTCCTGGAACCTGTGAATAGGTTACTTCACCTGGCCAAGGAAATTAAGAATGCAGAGGAATTAAGGTTGCTAATTAGCTGACCTAAAATAGGGAGATAAAAAATAGAGGCAGACAGGAGGTCAGTGTGATAATGTAACAAGGGCTCCATCTGACTTTGCTGGGTTGGAACATGGATGAAGAGGGCAGCCCACATGCTCTGGGCAGCCTCTAGAAACTGGAAAAGGCGTGGACATGGAGAGAAATGCAGCCATGCTGTACCTCAATTCTAGCTCCGTTGTGATTCATGTCAGACGTCTGATCTGGCCCATGCCTACTTGCCTACTTCTGACCTCAGGAACTGTGAGGTAACTTTGTAATGTAGGAAGCCACTGAATGCCTATTATCAGGTTGGCCAAAAAGTCCATATGGTTTTTTCCATAAAATAAAAGGCACATTTTGGTTTTCACCAATTCCTTTGTTGATTTCGATAGTTTGAGTATGTTGACTATGTCCCGCTATTGGCTGCTAGTGGGTAGTGGCCAGGGGTGCTAAACATCTTCCAATGCATCAGACAGCCCCACAGCAAAGACTTATTTGGCTAATATGTCAATAGTACCAAGACATTTCACAACCACTTTTGACATGCTCGATCAGTCACAGCACCTTCTCCATACACAGCACAATTGGGGTATGTGTGTGTGTGTGTGTGTGTGTGTTTCAGTTGTTTCTATCTTTCTTGAAATAATAAAACATAATATGCCAAAATGTTGCCTATCAATGTTGCATATCTTTTTCTATCTTAAGTATTATAACGCCTATATACAAATTCACCAGTTTTAAAACATTTGTTTAAAATTACACATTGATATGACAACTGTCATAATACAATTTAACAAAATTGTTTCAAATGAAATTAAAGACAACTAAGCACTACTAGAGCCATTGTACAGAAAAAAAAAAAACTAAAGAAACTTTTTGGCCAACTCAATACTTTGTTATAGTAGCAATAGAAAACTAATATAGCTAGTATAAGGAGGTATATTAAGTTCTGTTTTTTAAATAAAAATATCGTATAAATGTTCTAAAAATAAAGATGTAATAATTATACCATTAATCTGAGACTTTTATTAGTTGTTAAATTGATGAAAAAGTTATTACATCAAATCTGAAGGATGTTTTCTAAAAGATAATATAAGCTACAGCGTTTCCTAATGAAGGAAAATAGTGTATCCTACCTAATCTGTACTCTCTTGCCCTCAATAAGTATATTGTATAGCTATTTATGAGTTTACTGGATTTCTGGTTCCTGTATCCAGATGTGGTTTAAAATGTATTGAATTATTTATACAGCTCTTTTAGGTATATTATTCATTCATGTAACAATGCAAACATTAACACAAAGTGAAATATAGAATGTATAGTATAATAAACAACCTGCTACTTGTTACATGTTTACAGAGTAGGGCATATTTTTTCCCAATTTAAGCATTTTTAAAAAAGCAAAGCTAATTATCAAAGAACAGTTTATAGCTTAAAAGGTACAAAAGATATAACCTGGTATGATTAATAAAGATGGATTTAAAATGAGAATGTAAAAAATCTGTAAAATGTAAATCTGTAAAATGAGAATGTAAAAAATTCTTTTACTGAACTAATTACTTTTAAAATAAGTGACTAGAGTGTCCTGGCTGGTGGATAAGGTGCTGACCTGTGAATCCAAAGGTCGCTGGTTCAGTTCCCAGCCAGGGCACATAACCAGGTTGAAGCCAGGTCTCCAGCTAGGTCTGTAGCTGGAGGCAGGTGAAAGGCAACCACACATTGATGTCTCTCTCCCTCTCTGCCTCTCTTCCCTTCCCTCTCTCTAAAAATAATAAATAAAATATTTAAATAAGTGACTAGATTGCTGCTTAATAACCTTCTCAAAATTCTTACCTAAGGAAAATGTTATTTATCCTCCTATCTTAAATGACTTTTTTTATGATCATGCATAACATTTATGAGAATGTTCCCAGAAAAATTTTGAGCACAATTTAGATGTGTAGAAAATAATATAATGGAGTAAGGCACATTACCTAATATTGTTTGGCTAATTACAATTTTAATTCAATCTTTTAAATGTCTCCTAGATATTGCTTGCTCACACCTGGTTGTGAAACCCTATTTAACACATGGTCCTACGAGTGGCAGTGTGACCTGTGCACCTGCTCATGAGCCAATCTGTGGCAGGTGGGAGAACCCAGGTGAATACTGTAGCCAGCCTTGCCTACTTAGGCAGGCTGGTGATGTTAGAGGTACTAGAACAAATTCTCCCTCTGAGCTTCCATTTCTTGATGAGTGTCATGATCTACTTTGAAAGGCCCTGACTGGGCACCCAGAGGCAGATCAGTATGATACTCACGCTCATCCTTTATACGTGATCAAGTACTATTAAATTTTCCTCTTAAGTATTTGGCTTTTCTGATTTATTGTACTCATTCTATTATTTTGTTAAGAAGCAGGTGTGCAGTACAAGCCAAATGATGAGCAATATTAATGACCCTTATTTCCCTTTCTTCAATGCCTACTCAGCTAAAATCTTCAAAAAGTATAATTTTTATCCAAACATACCTTTCCTTATATGTATAAGACCTGGATGTGTAAACATAGATACGTATATATGCATACATATAGATTGAAATATGATATGTCCATGTAGACTTTTTCAACTTTTTAAAGTAATGTGTTCTTTTATTCATGGTACTCTACAACACACTTTACATGTATTACATCATGAAAATCTCTACAAATCAATATATCAATCTGATCCTTCCTTGTCTTTATTATCTCTTCTCACACTTTGTATTCAGCCTTATTTCTGTCTTTATTTCCTGTCCTACTGCAATTCCTTGTCTCTCCTCAATTTTATCCATCCCAACTTGTATGTGTTCCTATATTCGTCTGCTCAGGTAACCGTGAAAAATGCCATGAACTGTGTGGCTTAAACAGGAGTTTATGTCTCACAATTCTAGGTTTAGAAAGTTCAAGATTAAGGGGCCAGCCAATTTGGTTCCCCTGTGAGAGCTGTTTTCCTAGCCTACAGATGGCCACCTTCTTGCTCTGTTCCCATGTGGCAGTGAAAAGTTCTTGGTATCTTTTCTTATAAGGTCACCAATCCTAGCATGAGGGGCCCAACCTCATGACTTCATCTACAACGAATCACCTTGCTAAGGCCTGTCTCCAAGTACAAACACATTGATGGTGTGGGGCACAGCTTCAACAGAAAAATTTGCGCAGGGTCACAGACCAGTTCATAACAGTTCCATTGTCCCCTGATTTTTAATAATAATAATCATTGTTGTTGTTTTATCATTGTTCTCTCTGAACATACTGTTTATTCCTGCTGTCACTTGTGATTCTACCAAGCATTCTAACCCCTTAAATCCCTTCCAGTCCCCATTGACCTTTTTCTCCAAAGTCACCTTCTGTGACTACTGAAGAATATGCGTGCATGATCTAGCCCTCTATACTTCTGAAATTCTTCAATTGTAAAGATGAAATCCACACTCTGTCCTTGTAATGCTTTAGGTAACAATCACCAATGAGGTTATTCTTCAAGGTAGTTGAAAGGTCATGAGTATTGCTTGACTGTTGTGCCCACTCTATACTATCAAGCGCTGTATAGTCAACTCTTTCCTGTAATTATATAGACTGCCAAAACTTGTGATCTTTTGTGTTGCCTATGATATCTAAAGACCCTTTTTTTCCCTGAGTTTACAAGAATACATATGTAAAGTAAAATTTAAACTCTTAGTCTCAGTTTTTAAACAAACTTTCTGGAAGTTTTACTAAGCAGATTGAACTCAGCCATTTTGCATGCACTTGTGTAATAAAAGGAGAAACATGAAATGACTAGATAAGTAGTATATGAATATCACTTGGTTTGAAATTGCCAAGGCATGAATCAGCCTTTCAGATGAGCTGCTCTTACCAGCTTCAAAGGAGTGACTCAGGAGATCTGTAACAGTTTGGAAGAGTTTGTTTCTCTGATCAAGCAAGCTTCCCACTCCACTCGGTTCAGAGCTGAGGAGGATTTCATGTGTATGCAAAAAAGGTATTTTTAACACCAACTTAGTAATAGCATGCTGGAACTGCTGACTCTTCTGAGTGTAAAATTGTGGCTTTCAGAGAGAAGTAAACTAGGACACTGTCAGCATCCTGGAAATGATACTTATTCTTTTAGTAATGGAAACGGTGAGCATTTAAAATGAAAAAGCAACACATTAACTCAGTGAAAGGGCTAGCTTGTTCTAATCGATAAACTTTACAAGACTAGTTTATTCTTAGTTAATTCGTGTTCATGACTTCAATTTATTAACAACAAAAAAATGCTTTTTGTAAAAATTTGATTTTCTAAGAGACGTAAAATATTTAAAATAACCATTGACCAAAATCAGATTGTGTTTAATTGGTATTGATCTTTCTGCTATATCTAAATGTTCATATCAAAGTCTCCCTTTCAGATGTTTATGAAAATACACATTTTTCTGAGGAACTACAATTTACTTCTGTGCGTATTATGTTTTCATGTAATACCATTACATTTTATCCAATTTATTTCATTTCCTTAAATTTGCTGCATAGGAACATAATAATAGTCATGAAAATAGAAAAGAAGAACATTTTGGCAAAGCACATTTCAATGAACAATAAAAGATGAATTTAGGTATAAGTTTTTATAGAGTACAGAAACTTTATATACTGGAAAAAGTAAGGCAAATTGTTTAAAGTCTACTTTGAACTTGGATTTTAATTAACTTATTGATTTATTTAATGTATATAATTTAAACTTAATTGTATATGTATCATTAGCCCTGTTCACTGGAAGTCCTCTCTGGATCCCTGGATGTTGGGCAGATATTTTTAACTTTCTTTTATAGAAGACTGACTGAAACCTTAGTTCATAGACCTCAGAGGAACACACTTCCTAGTAGCTGAATCTGAAGGCAGCTTGTGCTGCCTCTTCTACCTGTCAGGGCTATTGAACACCCAGCCACCTGACCATCTTGACAATGATTCTTTGCTGGTGGCCTGCCTCACCTGTTATACAATTTCTAAAATGTATAGGAGAGTTACTATTTCATGCCACCTCCACTAAATCTGTACATTCAGCAGTACCTGTACTCCCATCCCTTTTCTTTGCTCAAATTATAGCAAAGGAAGATCTGGGCCATTATCCACACCCTGTTCACAGGGTTCACTCTCCAGAGCTTTGCTAAATCCTCTCCTTCATTGGATGCCTTCCTGATAGATCCCGTCCTAATGGATCAGGTGACCTCTTCCTAATGGATCATTCTCTTTAGTGTGCTTGAATAACTTACATCTTTAAAAAAATGTTCAGGACCCATTTTTTTCTGCTCCGATTGATCATATTTCAGCCATCTCAGCAAATGAAACTCTTATTTGCACAAATCAGAAGAGTAAGGGATCTCCTTTATGCCTTACTCCTCCTTACTCCTCACATAATTATAAAACCCTAAATGTTCTACCTCTAAAATATATTTAAAATATAAATCCCAGGCTGGTGGTTCAATAGATAGGCACCGATCCACAAACCCAAAGGTCCCTGGTTCAATTTCCAGGTTACAGCACACAACCAGGTTACAAGTGAAATCTCTAGCCAGGTCTGTAGCTGGAGACAGGTAAAAGGCAACCATGTGTGGATGGTTCTCTCCCTCTCTGCCTCCCTCTCTTCCCCTCTCTCTAAAAATAATAAATAAAATATTTAAAATTAAAGAAAATAAAAAATAAAATATATACACTACTTTCATTTCTGTTCCCACCTCACTAGTTCACATCATGCGACGTTCTACAATGGTTTCCTCTAGTCTGCTGTACCAGCAAATACCGTCCTCAGATGGTTTACCCTATCCAAGCCAGCAGAAACTTCTTGAAAATATATATCATTGTATGTCATTCCTCTCTTTCAAAGTCCATCGATGAACCCCAATTTCATGTATAATGAAGAACTAAGTTCTTGTCATGGCTTCTAATCCTACATGACCTCACCCAGCTTTCCTGTCCAACTTGATCCCCAGATACACTTTCATTCTTTCTCCCTTCAAATATGCCAAACCTACCTTGGGGCATTTGAACTAACTAACTCCTTTGTCTGAAATGTTCTTTCCTCATGTCTTTCCAAGTCTTTATCCTTTGTACTTAATCTCATCCTATTGAAAATAATGTCCTCTTCACTAAAGTAGCTACCATACCAGCTTATTTTCTCATGCTCTTTAATGATGCTTTTTGTTTATTAGTTTGCTCATTTCTATATTTCTCTCCTCCAAGGAGAATGTAAACTCTACTTCAGCCAGGTTCCTGCATGTTCATTTACCTTTGGATCCCAGTGTTATTGCCTGGCACATAGCCCAGAATATATTCTAGAAAATATAAGACAAATATATTCATAGACTAAAGTACAAACGTCTGGCTTTTTAAAAGGAAGCTTTAAAAAATTTTAATGTAGGAGTACTATACATAAAAATATTGCCCAAATCGCCAAACCATTGGTGTAAAAATAAGTAGCTACCATAAAGTGAGAATACCCAGGTAACTACCACTTATGTAAAATAAAATATCACCTTCATTTCAAAAGCCTTCTGCATGTACCTTCGCCATCCCCTCCTCTTCCCTTGACATCATGTTTTTTCCTGACTTTGTACAATATAGATTCAATTTGTATGTTGTATTTTATATACAAATAATTATACAGTATGGTTTCATTGTGTTTGTCTTCTCAATATTGCTTATATAAAATGTATCCATTTTGTTGAGCGAATCAATGGTTTATTCATTTTACTGCTGTTGATTATTCTATTGTATGATTACATTACAGGTTATTCATTCTACTGTTGAAGGACATCTGGACTGTTTCAGTTATTAAGTATTGGGCTGGCCAAAAAGTCTGTATGTTTTCCTCCACAAAATAAATGACACATTTTTCATTTTTACCAATAGCTTTATTGATTTGTATATTTTAAGTATGTTGGCTATCTCCCACATGATGTAATGTTGATTGTTGTCAGTTAATGTCTTGATTTGATCATTGTCAAGTTCACCTGGTCTGCCCAACCTTGGAGAACTGTCCAGTGAGAAATCTTCAGCATGAAACTTTGCAAACCATGTTTTTTTTTTTAAAGATTTTATTCATTACTTTTTTAGAGAGTGAGGAAGAGAGTGAGGCAAAGAGGGAGAGACTTCTACGTATGGTTGCCTTTTACCTGTCTCCAGCTATGGACCTGGCTGGAGACTTGGATTGCAACCTGGTTATGTGTGCCTTGGCTGGGAATCGAACCAGTGACCTTTGGGTTTGCAGGCTGCAAGCCATTTTTGAGGACCTTCTCTATACAATGCACAAATATTTGTTTGCAATTCAATTGTGGTTTTACCTTTCTTGAAATAATAAAGCATAATATCATAAAATGTCACTTATTTTATTCCATTTTTAATATAAAAATGGCTACACAAACTTCACCAATTTTTATTTTTTTGACTGCATGCCAATATGATGGCTGTCATAATACAATCTAACAAAAGTTGCTTTGAATGGAGTTAAAAATAGCTAAGTGCTACTAGAGTCATCCTTTTATATTGTCGTTCTGTCATAGTTGTCCAGTTCCCTCTGGTTGTTGTCCAGGGCACTGCCCAAGCTCTCCCCACAGTCAGTCCATGCCCTGTTGTCCATGTCCATGGGTCATTCATACTAGTTACTAGAGCCATCTTACATAAAACTAAACACAATTTTTGGCCAGCCCAGTATTATAAATAATACAACTATGGACATTCTTGTGCTTGACTTCTGGAGAACATATGTATGACTTTTCATTGGGTATACACTGGTTAAAATGGGTGTTATAGGGTATGCCTACGTTCAGCATGAATAGGTATAGCCAAATACATTTCTAAAATGGCTGTAGTAACTAAACTCCCACATCTTTATATGCAACTTTCTGTTACATTCTCAATCTTGTTATTTTAGTCATCCTGGAAGGCTAAGAACACAGTACCTTATTGAGTTCCTCCCCAAACTACTTTTAATATTCAAAGCTATAGTAAAATTAAAATAATAATACATTAACATTTGTGACCCACATCTAAAATGATCAGTTTTTTGGTGCCATTTTTAACTCATTGATAAGTCATCATCTTTATTTTTCTGAATATTGCAGAACATTTTTAGGAATTAGATGCCGACTTTCAATGATTAGAAACTGAAAGAATTTCCAAATTTATAGATTGGGCAGTTTTGACATTTCCTGAAATTTTCTTGATTTACTTCAATTTTTCAAGTAGAATGGTAAGATGCAATATAATTACACTGTACTAAGTATATTTATTTCAGATGTCAGGGAAACAAATCATGCTTTGCAACTTGTGAGGATAATATATAAATGAGAAAAACAAAAGCCATGATAAAAAAGAAACATGCTCATTCATTTTGTTCATCATATTTAAAACAGGAATCAGCCTTGGCTGGTGTGGCTCAGTAGATTGTCACTGGCCTGTGAACCCAAAGGTTACTAGTTCAATTCCCAGTCAGGGCACATAACCAGATTGCAAGCCAGGTCTCCAGCTGGAGGCAGGTGAAAGGCAACCATACATTGACGTTTCTCTCCCCTTCTTCTTCTCTCCCTGCCCTTCTCTCTGAAAATAATGAATGCAATATTTAAAAATAAATAAAAAATAAAACATAAATCAGATTTGAAATAGCATTTGGGGGAGTATGCCACCATTGAGCAAAAAAGAAATATCACCTTTTCTTTTTTTAGCATTTCTCATTAGTTAATAAAAGATAGTTGCTAACCACCAAAAAATAATAGCTTAGACTCCAGGAAGCAAATGTTTGTATTGTTTAAAAATTGATGTACTTTTCTTCTTTTTTATTTTTTTAAAGATTTTATTTATTTATTTTCAGAGAGAGGGGAAAGGAGGAATGAAGAGTGGGAGAAAAACATCAGTGTGTGGTTTCCTCTCATGTGCCCCCAACTGGGGACTTGGTTCTCAACCCAGGCATTTGCCCTGAGTGGGAATCGAACCCGTGACCCTTTGGTTCACAGACTGGCATTCAGGCCACTGAATCACAGCTAGGGCTATACATTTTATTTTTTGTAATGTTTGCTAGCATAATGGGGGCAACCAAATCATTGTACCATCCTTTTCAAGGAGAAAGCACTAAAACTATATAAACAGCTTCAAACAAAACTTTCACTAGGGGCCATGCATTGGTGTTTGTATCTCCCTGATAATTAGGTTTATGGGTAATATGTGTAATTTATCCTTATACACCAGCCCTAGAATGAGTGAAAAACTATAAACCATTTTTGCGAAACAGTTTAATAGTTATATTAGGAAAATGTTGTTTTTAAGTATTTACTTATGAATAAGAATTTTGTATATTTGTTTTATTGTACATTCTGAGTATCAGAAATTGTACTTTATTTTGTCTGATAAACTTGCATTTAATCAATAAACAAGCTTTAATTTGATGTGTTATTTCAAAATCATCACATTAAAAGATATTTAGGAATAAAAGAAAAACAGTAAGTATGAACTAGTGATTGGAGATGAGATGTGGCCATTGCACAACTTTTCATAGACTATTTTGTTTTCCTATAAAATAAAATAACCTCATTTTCAATGTCCTAAAGTTTTTGTTATAAAAACTATCTGTTTTGACTGCATATAGGAAGAGTATGAGCCTTAGAATTAGTTAGAAATTTTTAAAAATATTTTTAGTTTTTTCTTTTTTTTATTTTTAGAGAGAAGGAAGGGAGAGAGGCAGAGAGGGAGAGAGACATCAATGTATGGTTGCCTTTCACCTGCCTCCAGCTGGGGACCTGGCTGGAGACCTGGCTTGCAACCTGGTTTTGTGCCCTGGCTAGGAATAGAACCAGTGACCTTTGGGTTCACAGGCTGGTGCCTATCCACTGAGCTACCAGCCAGAGCTTCAAATTCATTTTTGTATTTAGGACTCCTGCATACTGAATATAACTTTTTTGTTACCTAAGTATATTTTGAAATTTTTAATTTTTAAATCAATTTTCTCAGTGTTTGGTCATTCTAAAATGACTGCAAAATTTCTCCATAGAACTGTGGATTAAATACATCGCCTTTACTCATTTTTTCATTATATCACATGGATAATTATTCGTAATACTCTTGAGAATCATAACTTTCAGTTTGCTAATAGAAAGGGAAGTTTATTCTAAAAAAACCAGTCATTCTTGGATTTCATTTCAATGAGTAAAATATTCAATGACTAGGATCTCTTTATTACAAGTTATTTTTTATTTAATGATATAGCAATGTGCTAGTTAAAAAATTTTTATTTGATGTGGATTTGCTAAATATATTGTTTTTCATAATCTAGAGATAAGTAATCTTTAGTATTTGGAATAAAAAGTTATGTGCTTAACTAATGTATATTTAAAATGACAAACTTTCCCTTTCTTGGATTTATGAGCTCTCAATCTTTTCTCAGGATTCCATATTTTCAGTTAATAAAGATTAGAAGTTCAACTAATATCAATAAAATAATATATTTTTCTTTATGAGCAAGAGCATTATTGAGTGTATTATTTATGTGTCATCATAATTGGGTTAAATAATCTAAACAGAACAGCTGCTCAGACTTAAGATACAGTAATGTCCAGTACCTTTTCTTAACTGCCAAGTTTCAAGTGATCTTTCTATTGTCTTTTTAAATGTTAATCAAATTAGAATGTATAGCAGTCAGTTCAAACTTATACTATTAACTTATTAATTTTCCTTCCTGAAAATGCAGTTGTTTTTATTTTTATGATAGACACATACCTTCTGTTCAGTATTTACTATGTATGGATTGTTGTCATTACGGAAAAAGAACACAGAATTGTGTGTTATATGTATTGCATCCACACACCTGCTGCATCGTGTAAGTGTAGCTGAGATGGGTTTATTGACATGTTGGGTCAATACATGAGTGCATTCTGTGCTCTGTTACAATTCGAATTTCAAAGCAACCTAACCTGTCTTTCTAGTCACCTTCTCTCTCCCCTTTGTAAGCCTAACCATTTGGGGAAATATGGCCTACAGGATAGTGAAACTTGTGATATCCTATACAGTTTATTGACCGCCCCTCATTAATCAGCAGAGAGAAAAAAAAATCCTATAATTCTAGCTCATTGATTCAACTTTAATAGGTACTTTGCTAATATTAATGCTGTTTGCTTAATCTCTCATTAGAATTATTTTAATTTTGTTCATCTTTATCAAGACAGGTTGTTTCAAAAAACTTTAAATAACACTAAAATCACACCATTAGCATGAATGCATCAAGGCGACTAAACAAATTTTATGAACATAGTTAATAAATTAACATAGTTCATTTTAGATTTTCTCAAAGATTTGGTAGAATTTGCCATTGAAGTCAGGTCCTGGAGTTTTCTGTTGGGAGAGGTTTGATTACAGAGTCAACCTTTTTACCAGTTAATGGGCAATTCTGATTTTCTGTTTCTTCCTTATTGAGTCTTGGAAGATTGTGTGTCTAGAAATGTATCCACTTCTGCTAATACTTACAATTTGTTGACATGTAAGTGTTTATATTACTTTCTAATGATCCTTTTTATTTTCTGTGGACTTAGCTATAATGTTATCTCCTCACTGATTTCTAATTTGTTTGAGACTTCTCTATTTCTTAGTTTGTCTAGCTAAAGGCTTGTCAATTAATTCTTTAAAAAGAAAACAGCTAAGATGTGTTGATATTTTCTATTATTTTTTATAATTTCTTATTCATTTATTTCTACTCTTACCTTTATTTCATTTCTTCTGCTAATGTTGTGCTTTTTATAAACTCCTTTTGCTAGTTCCTTGAGCTATATTTCAAGATATTTATAATTTCTTAATAGTTTCTTTTGCCTGTCAGAATTATAGAAAAAATCTATTTTGTTGTGCTACTTCCCTTATATTTCCACATAAATATTGTTATATTAAACTCACTTATATTCAAATAGCTTTATTATGTAAATTTCTAGAGATTGAAGTTTTGCTTTTGAGAGAATAGCTTATAGCATTAGAATACGGTTTTATTGTTAATTTTTTATTTACTTCTATGTAAAGTAATACAGATGTTTTAAGATGAAGGAATAAAAAATGCAAAAAGTACAGTAAATATCTCACTTCTAAAAGATAATATCTGAAATACCAAATATTCTTCAAAGTACATATAAGTACACTTTATTATGTTACATATTGCATATACACAGGTTTTAAATACTTTTGTACCAAATAATACACAATCAAGAGTTCCAATAGCCTTGAATATCTCAATATAATTAAATTAAATGTTTTTATCTATTGAATGGATTATCAAAATTCATATATCCAAAACATTATGTTTGCCTCTTCAGTTTATTTCAACTGCTACTATAACATTTCTACAGTTATCTTTGTTCATGGTTTTGCATTTCTAGCTATGTTTCTTAGCTTAGTTCCTATAATGAAATTATCTAGAACACATAAATATTTTTTAGGTTTGGAATATATAGCTTCATAGTATACTTAAAAACAATTGAAAATCCAGGGCACTGTTTTGTCTTTTTTCTTTCACACCATCATTATCACTTCCTAACAGCGTTTTAGTTTTACAGGTTCAAGCAAAAAGCTAGATTGGAATGAGAAACCACTTAATAACCTTGGTCCTTTAAAAAAAGGTTTTGGAATATGCATATGATAATGCATGGAAATATATTGTGGAAGCTCAAACACACAAACTAGTTTTGTAAGACTTCATTAGTAAGAATTGTTCAAACTCGTGATTTTATAAGAGGAACAGTGTGCTCTCAATTTTATGACAGGAATCTGGACTGTCAATATGACATATGCTTACTAACCTTTGTTGTTGCATTTCATGTGTTGTTTTCCTTTTGGAGCTCTGAAAGGCAATAAATAGGGTCCATTTTAAATTAGATATTAAAAATAAATTTTAAAAATCTAACATCCAAGGAAATACAGTGTCTTCCTTTGTCATTACATGGTGTCAGTGAGTGATAAAAGGGAGATAATAATAATCTCAATAATATATTTCTTGCCTTGGTGAATTAAATGGAGAGTCATTCAGTTTAAAATGGATTATGTATAATGAATCCTTTAAATAGTATTCTCTAAGAGTTAAGGATTACACAAAGTGTCTTTAAAATCTTTGTGGAAATCCAAGATAATAACTTTTGACATAGAGTTTGATACAAGACCTAAATATGTCAAATAATCAGAAAGGGCCCTGGCTGGTGGCACAGTGGATTGGCTCCAGCCTTCAAACCCAAAGGTGGCTGGTTCGATTCCCAGCCAGGGCACATAACCCGGTTGCAAGCCAGGTCTGTAGCTGGAGGCAGGTGAAAGGCAACCATACACTGATGGTTCCCTTTCTCCTTGCCTCCCTGCCTCTCTCTCTGAAAATAATAAATAAAAATTGTTGGTCAGAATGGAAATAAATTTCTTGACTCTTATAACATATGAATTTATCATTTGGGAGATTTATTATTTATTAATTATAGGTAATTAATTTGCCCATTAGTATGGATTTATTGGTCTATATTATTTATCTTTTCAAATTAATTTATTAAATTTTTGTAAATAATAAGTATGACTTGAAAATATATGTTTTTATCATTAAAAACTAGAATATGACACTGATGTAAGTAGGTTAGGAAAGACAAATGAAGGTAACAGAATATGCCATAAATAAATATTACACAAAACCATTTATCATGTAAACATGGAGATGTGACATGCAAAGTTAAAGAAGAAATGATGGCAATATTTGAGGAAAAATCAACTAAAATCTTACTTCTTCCAACAAAGTATGAATGTGTGAGGAGTCAATTATAAAATGTAAAATAATAAAAAACCAGAAGTAATTATGATGAAATATTTAAAATATCTGTAGGAGGGAAGGTTAACATATACTTGAAAATTTTAGAAAAAATATTGCAGAGGAAAAAATGGTTATGTTTAAATATATATAACTTAAAACTAAGAAATAAAACATAAACTAAATGAGGCTAATAATGTATTTACTGCAACCTTGCTAAAGGACCAATGATTTTATTATACTATAATAATTAAAAAATTGAAAAACCTCATGATCTTTAATCATAATTTAGAAGAACATTAAGATATAAATAATACATAGAATCATTAAAATAATCAAAAAGGAAAATTAGCAACAGACAAAAAACCACAAAGAATGTAATCAAAAAGAATGTAATCACTATGAACTCTAGTCTTACATGGAGTTCATAATGATTAACACCATTAAAATCAATCAAAGATGTAATTTTTCTAGGTTTAACTATGAAACAAATAGAAAGTACAATACAACGCTAATGACATTGCTTTGAAGTGGCCACTCTTTTGCGTCGCCAGTGATACTCTTTGCTTTGACAGTTTGGAAGGCAATTTAATAGCTGATATTGAGAGCGGTGAAATATCTAAATACTTTTGCTCACCTTTTCACTTTTAGTAATTCACTTCCAAAAGATAGCTCTAAGTACAATATATATATATATATATATATATATATTAGAGCCACCAGTATGTTTTTATGTTTTTAAGATATTATTTTTTATTTTTATAGAGAGGGAGAGAAAGAGAGAAAAAGAGGGAGAAAATTCTCATCGATATGGGAGAGAAACATCTGTTGATGCCCCTATCCAGGGACCTGGCCCACAACCCAGGCATGTGCCCTGACAGGGAATCAAGCTGGTGACCTTTCAGTTTGTAGAACTGTACTCAGCCCACTGAACCACACCAGCCCAGGGCAAGACACCTGTATTTATAACAATGAAACAGCAGACATAATCTAACTGTTTAACAAAATTTAACATTAATTAACTGTTATATCAAATGATATAATCATAATTCATGAATAGTTTTGCTGAGATTAACACATGGAAAAGGCTTGGCAAATAGGAAATAATTAAACATATATTTTAAATACAATATAATTATGACTATAACATGTGCATAAGAAAAATAACCTAGTTTATATCAGCATTCCATTTTATTTACATTACATTTTTTCATTACTAAATATGCATTAGTATAACTACTAACAATTTGCATTCAATAAAATCTTTTAAAACTCTAAGTAGGGAAATATTTTAATTCCATACATTTTACACATCCACATATAGCTATCCACATACTCAACCATACACTCTCACACACATACCAGAAAGAGTGTGTGTATGTCAGTCCCAAGAAATTAATTTCCTACTTACTCTCTAGTCTCTCTTTCCTCCCTTCTTTACTCCATTGTTAGATTATTTTCTTTCCCCTTCATTCACCTGTTCCTCCCTTCTTTCTCTTTTGCCTTACCTTTCACTTATTCCATAAGTCTTTTTTCTCCTGCATGACCACTATATTGAACAAACATCAATAGCAGTTTCAGAACAATGCAAAGAATAGTGGCAGACTCTGTTAAGTTAATCAAGGAGGAATTATTTTGTGGTATAGGAAAGTCTGGCAATCAGGACACAGACTAGTCAGCAGCGTCCTTCAGGGGCACTGTTACCAATGATGTGACAAGGAGCAATACCTAATCATATTGTTTCAGAATTCTAAACATCCCCCATAAAATATAACAGCGGAATACGGTTCATTACAGAGTATCAGGCATGACTCATGTCTCGTTTGTTATGCTCAGCCTTCTGAAATTTGTGCAAACTGGCTCAAGCAAACTATTTAGGGTTGAAAGAATGATTGTGCTTTAACTGTGGGTACCTAGGGTAATCCTAACAGGCTCTTATGGATTGGATATAATTTACATGTCCTTTTCACATTTTTGTCTTTTTATGTATCATACAGCCATCATAACTTGGTACGGAGCAAGTTCCTGTCATGTGCTAGGAAATGAAGGGCTTTAGGGTAAGATTTAAGACCTAATCCATGGCCTCAGGTAGTTTCTAATTCAGATTTAAAGGCTAACAATGACTGGTCATAAGCCTTAGGTATAAGTACTTATGGTCTTTATTGAAAAAGCCAAAATGATTCCAGGTCAATGGGTATTTGTTCTAGGAAACTCTGCTATAGTCATGTATGGCTTCGGTTGTCCTGGACTTCATTGTCCAGTCAGCTGAAGGGGAAATAGGATTAAAGATCCATCATGGAAAATGTAATGGGTTGGCTGATCATTATACCGCCATTTCTAAATGCAAAGGAGGCAGACAAAAGTATTCTTGTTGTGAACCCACAAAGATAAGCAGGATCCTTACTTTCTTAGATGAGTTCTTTAACTCTGAAAACAGATACCCCTTTACTTTTATTAGCTCACAATTGTAACTAGGATGGAATAAAAGAAAGAGAATGCATGTAATACTTTAGTAGACAGAGAATAATGCATGTGTTACCTCCTATATAACTTGCAGACGTGTATTTACATAAAAATCAAATACTCTTGGAGTTTTGCTGATAATTTCTTTCTTTACACAGCATTTTATATCTAAGAGATAAATGATAATTCAGTGATAAGTAGGAACAGTTAGGTCATAGCTGGCTGTAATGCACATCTAAATTTAAAAGTTAAAGAAGGGTAAACTTATGTAGATATTTTAAAATTAGTCTTTATATATGCATATCATATAAGTATATGTAACACTTAAATAAACTGAATAATATATTTTTCTCCCATAATTTTCCAGACCCTTATTAGGGCAGAATTAGTTAGAACCTCATTAAAAAGGATATATATATATATATATATATATATATATATATATATGCACACACACACACACACTCATATATATATACATACATATATAAATTTAAAATATTTTTATTTTATATAATTCATATATATTTTATTATATACAAATTATATATACTTTTCTAAATATATGTTAATATAATACAATTTTATATTGTGATTTTACTAAAGTATTCTTAGGTCACAGTTTCGTGCTCTTGAGATTCTTCTATGAATTATGTATGACAACTGAAAACAAGAAGAGTTAAGTGTGAAAATGTCTGAGAGGGGCTAACATCCATGAATACTCTAAGGATAAACTGTGTATGATTGTCTACTTCAGTATTTATCATATTTGTTAAGGTTATGAAACATTATATTTAATGACCAGCATGCTTCATTTTAAAAATATAACAGGCATATGGGAAAAATTCCTGATATGCTGTCAATGCTAGCCTCTAATGCACTGGAGATGAAATAGAAGGTACTGACAAATTGCTATCAAGTGCTCTCAAGAACAGGTAAAGAGAGACTGGAATCTGCCTGAGGCCAGTACTTAAGTCTTAAATCTTACCATTGTACCCCTAATACATATCATATGCCATAAATTTGATAGGCACCACTATCAAAGCAGTACTGGTTGAACAAATACATAAAAGACAAATATTTAAACTGCCCTGGCTGGTGTGTCTCAATGGATTGGCACTGGCCTATGAATCCAAAGGTTGCTGGTTCGATTCCCAGCCAGGGCACAAGCCAGGTCTCCAGCCAGGCCCGTTGCTGGAGGCAGGTGAAAGGCAACCATACCTTGATGTTTCTTTCCCTTTCTTCCTTCCTCCCTCCCTTTCTCTCTGAAAATAATGAATAAAATCTTTAAATAAACATATAAGTGAAAATAAAATAAAAAAGGAGGGTATGTGAAATAATTCCTATAATATACTAAAAGTCTGTTAGGATGACCCCAAGGATCCCCAGGTAAATGACACTCAACCTTTCAACTCTAAATAGCTTTCCTGAGCCAGTTTGAATGATATTCTGGTGTTATTTTATATAGAGAATGTTAAAACTTCTAACAATATGGTGTGGCATCACTTTGCCAGGTGACTTGCAACCACGTCCTTGAAGAATGTTGCTGACTATTCTGTTATGTGACCTCCTCTCCTCTTGCACCATAGAATAATTTACCTTGTTTGATTATCTTAATAATACTGCACTTGGTCTTTTTGTTATTTTGAAGCTCTATTAACATTTTTCAATACATTGGTTATATAGATGAAATGTATATATATATTTTTTTTCCTTAATATCAGATACATTCCACTATAATTTTTTATAAAACATACCATGTGCTAAACACTAAATATTAGATAGTGATAATTCCTATTACAAAAGGATTTTTAGATAGATTGTTAATTATTTGATAAAAAGATAAAATGAAGAATAATTTAATGTCGAATTATTTCTTAGTATTTGTAATTTGAAACCCAGGCAGCACTGAATATAAACTATAACTAAATATTGCATGACACTTTTATAGTGATGTTGTGTAGAGATTTATTGGCAAAGTGACTGTGGTATTAAATAATAAGCTTATAACTAGCAAGTATATTTAATACTAACTGCTGATAATTAAAAATTATTATGAACTGCTTTTCTAACCTAGGAAATGTAATCAAAGTGTTACCACTTTGAATCCCTAAATAAATTACTATCTAAACAGTGGATGATTTAAAAATGCAACTGATCATATGTTTGTTTCATTATGTGTTTTTATTAGTAAAAGAGTATAGTAAAAGTTGTCTAAGGTTCATTTCAGTTTTATGTCTAAATTACTCATAGAACCAGCTTTCAATTAAAGATAGAAAAACCTACATTTCCAATATCTTTTTGTTTACTTTTTATTTAATTAAGACCATATAAAAGGTTTTTCTTTCCTTCTAAGTATTCCATAGTCATGCAAGTAAAGATTATATAACACATTTAAACTAATTATGATGGAATTAGCATGCTGCTCTGAGTGGGCATTTTAAAAATTATATATTAAGTGTGTATTTCTAATACATTCAGAATTTGAAATTTTAAGGAAAAAACAGTAAATTCATGCTTAGATGTTTGAAACTTGAAATGTGTTTATGTGATAAAATGTATCATAAAAGTATATACTTACAACTGGCATATTTTTCTGGATAGCGTCTTATCTTAGTGATCAAGTTTATTTACTAGATCCCTGAACCTGTATATGTACCTTATGGGTATAGCAACTCATAGAGGACTTGTAGTCATTTGTGACTTGTTATTTTTCCTATTCATTCTTAACATTTCTTTTCATTCTACCCTATGCTTTTACTACCTGTATATTGATAGATATATTCATTAGATTATTTAGCAACTGGCAATGTCCATTATATGCTATAAAATTTGCATTACTGTTCCTCTTGTCCTCAAGCTTTCCTGGACTATTATAAAGGGTGGCACAAAAGTAGACTTAGTTGTGAGTCCACAAAGCACAGAATATATTTCTGTATTATTATTTCTTGTATTGTTCCCTATGAACAAATACAAACCTTCTTTTATTACCCTTTATTTAAAATGAAGAACAAAGGCTATCTCTTTAACCATTCACTTAAGAATATTTTTGTAATCATATACAATCAACACAAGTATAGGTTATAGAATAAATTCTCATTACAGGGGTGGATGAAATTTAAATTAATTATCTCACGACTTTCAGCAGATAATAACATTATTAAAATGACTAAAATTATTGAAATAGGCATTTTGCATTTAGTTCTTATTTTTAAAAGATTTTATTTATTATTTTTCAGAGAGAGGGAGGGAGGAAGAGGGAGAGAAACATCAATGTACGGTTGCCTTTCACCTGCCTCCAGCTACAGACCTGGCTGGAGACCTGGCTGGAGACCTGGCTGGAGACCTGGTTATGTCACCCTGGCTGGGAATTGAACCAATGACCTTTGGGCTTGCAGGCCAGTGCCTTATCCACTGTGCCACCAGCCAGGGCACTGCTTTTAGTTTTTTTGAGGCTTATTTTCATATTGCTACAGTTGATTTCAATACCTCCATTTCTTTGCCATTTTGACACTGGCCTGAAATGATGAGCATCTTAGCTCATGATAGCCCTAAACCTCACTTCTTTTCATTTTATAGTAATATCTTTAATTACCAAGAACTCCTTTTTCTGAGATACTAACTTTTCTGACAGTTGCTTCTTATTTTGGTTGATGTAGTTTTCAAGTATGTGTGTGTGTTTGAGAAAATAAGAAAATTGTATATATATGTTCTATTTTATTTCTGGAAATCCATTCAAATTGATCATCTTGGTCTTTTCAAATGTGTGGTGATTTTTATTGTTCCAGTGTATTTATGAATTAAGGACAAAGTTACTATAGTCTTCATGGAATTTTATTTATAGTTATGTTGGGCTGTTTCCCAAATATAACAATCCAGTTTGACATATTTTTTTCATTGTTCTATATAAGAACTTTGTCATTTTAAAAATATGAATGGTATGTCTAGATTTTCTCTCCATTTTCACTGTGAATATACATTAATAGGATGTAAATATTAATTGTTGCCTCTTGTCACATTGTTAATGTTTACATCTATAAAACTAAGTGAAAAAGTCAATGCTGTTTCCAACCTTTTCACCCATTATTTTCTTGAAGTTAAATTTATTATATTAACAAATATCAACATGCAGTTAATAATAGCTTTTTGAAAATATATTCAAAAAGCTATTCTATATATATATATATATAATCAGAATTGTAAATGCTCCAAGTGCTAGATTTTGGTGGTATTTTTAATGTATTTACTATGTACCAACAATATAATAGGACCTGATATGAAGGCAAAGACATGGTAGGATAAAATTCTATAAATGTATTAATTACAGTTTCTTAAAAATAAATACTTTAAAGTGATAGCTACAGTTTTCATAGTTTTCACTTTAAGTTTGTCTTCATATCTTGTGTTTAAAAGGTTTACTTTTTCTAGAAATAAACTAGAACTCCATAGCTAAATTGATTAATCATTTTTCATTTAACTTCCTATCCCCACCTAGATAAACACTCATAATTTACAGATAAATTTTAAAACAGTCAAACATTCCTATATTCTGACTAGACTCAAATACTCTAATTCTGCTTTGGTGTTGAGACAAAAAGCTACATCAGTATGATATAAAGCAACATACTGATTTTCTGGTTTCTAGTCTTCAGAATAATCTACACAGTTAAACCTGCTTCAAGAAACAAACTATTTATTACTATATTAAAGCTAAAGATGAACAGCAAATATGATTTATTTTTCTGGCAGTGAACAACATGCGTGATATTCATTAGTTATGGCATTGTCTATGATAGCTTTAAAACTGTAATCATTTAATTTTTTTATTTGAATAGAACTATTTTACCTACCAACAAAGCCCATCAATGAAATTAAAAAAATCACAAGTATAATTAGTACGACAGAAAAATTATAAGAATAATTTATTGTCACTATCCATTGCATTGAGTCAACATAATGTGAACCAATAGCATTTAATTCATTAATCAAGTCTTTCCTTTGGTGGGTATTAAACTTATTTATTTTTTGACCTAACATACTTAGTATTGATTCTGTACACACACTTCATGTATTTTTATTTTAACTGTACTCTTTAAATAATTTATAGATATTTATGAATATGTTTTTAATCATAGATATTCTAAGATTTTAGGATACAGCTGAGATTTTATGATCTTTCAAAGTATTCTTTGTGTATTGGGTCTTTGGATGAAATAGATATTTGTGATTCAATTCAAATGTTGAAATGTTTATAGATTTATTTTCTGTTTTAGAGCTTCTAATTTGAAGCAGTTGAACAACATTAAAATTAAATTTCATGGTTGAAATGGATCTTCATTTTTCTGTGACACAACTATTCTCCACATTTTTCCCATGTAGGTAAATATATTATTGGGGTTTAAACATACATTGAATATTTTCAGCCATTTAATTGCTAACCCTGTTATGTAATGATCAGTTGTAGGTATCTCAAAAATGCTGACAGCTTAAAAATGAAATACACTACAGTGAAATAGTTTCACATTTTACTTCAGTAAAATCCTTTTTATTTTGAAGTATATTAATATTTGCCTAGTGTATGAAATAAAACAAAGAGATTGTATATGCTAATAATATGTGTGGAATGTCATAGTAAAAGTCACATAATATACAGGCATGATCTGTGTTTGGCAACTTATATGTATTTTGGCTTCATATCCTCAGCAGGTAGCAGAATCTTACAAGCGGATCAGTAAATCAGAAGTATTGGAACACTAGTTCTGGAGGGAGAGTTATTAGGTTTGTTGTAGTTTCAAATTGGAACAGAATAATCAGGATAATCACACAGGAGAATAAACAAGACTTTTTTTAGATTCACACATGTCTTTTTTTTTTTTTTTTTTTTTTAATTTTATT